>JBAKBP010005682.1:0-119084 GCA_037953745.1 Lithodes maja | reverse complement strand
CCCCCCCCCCCCCCCCCCCCCCCCCCTCACCCCCACCATGACATATTGTAATCATCATATATATTGTCAGCTGGGGCAAATAACCAAAAAAAAATCGCCTTCAAATACAGTAGACGCAAACTTAACCGCGGCAATCGACCTATGTTAACATGATGACCGTACGCCCGGACACTATATACACCCAATAATTTAATACCATACCATACGCAGCTAAAATCTGTAATCTATATTCATCAACTTTATAGACTGTAGAGCATAGCATAGGCTGACATGGTAGGCTAATAGGTTCACTAGAAAGTATCGTTATTCAATGGAAAATTTACATTACACTGTACTGTAGGCCTACACAATTCTTCAGAAATACCAGGCAATTCAGAAATAGCCTAAAGTTAGCGTAAAATTTACAAATACCGGTACCATACCCTGCAAACTCTCCACTTTAGGTCTCCAGAGACACCAAGCTCCGGGGGGGGAAAAAATATAACACTTTATTTTTTATGTTTCTCCGCCTGCTGAATCATCCAAAATAACGCTAAAATGCATGTTTTGAAGGGGGGAAGGGGTGGAGGGAAGTGGGAGGGGGAGCATAACTGTAGATTTACCAACCCCTTCAACATGATGGCATAGGCCTATTTACGGAAATTGTCGGTCAATATAAAGGAGCCGGACCAACAGCTATTTTCAGATTTTTATTTGTTTGTTTTGTTATTTGTTAGGTTTAGGCTATCACTGTTTAACCCTTCCTTCCGGATGCCCTCATGTACGCCCATAAAAAGCATGTAACAGGTACCCGGAAGGCCTCATATGCACCCACGACGTCACAGCCTGTGAGCTTGCTGTGCGAGGCGTCGGTCCGTCGCATGTAAACAACAGCGGCTGGACCGACGCTCCGCATCTCCGGCCACAAGAAGGAGAGCGTAGCTTGTTCTTGTGTGCCTGTATGTTGTTGTTCAGTATCGAAAAGTGGTGTAAAGTGGCTGGTTTGGCCATAAAGTTATCTCCATGAAATCATCATCACAGCTCACCCAGTTGACTTGAGAGCTCTACTTAATGCCATTTTACAGGTAAATAAACACAGCTACGCTTGGGGATGCGCGGGAATGCGGGAAGCAGTCTGATTAACGAATATACGGTAGCCTAGCCTAGACGTTTTTCGGCCAAAACACCCGGGTTTCGAGGATTATATATATAATACATAGCCGGGCTGGAGGGTTAATAATAATTATTATTACCGGAAATTAGTATTTACCCTTTATCCAACAATCTAAAATACAGCCCCCCCTAGTGGGAGGGCTATGAAGTCTGAAGATCAAGGAAAATGAGGGGTTAAAGAGAGAATTAGCTCGATTTGGCCATAACAGTTTGCCGTGGAATACAGAATAATTAGAGGGGGAGGGGGGGACTTATAGAAATCCTCTCCAAAAAACCTATTTTGTCATTAACCTAACCTGGCCCAAAGGGCCCAGACCCCGCTGGTATAAGCATTGATGTAGAGGTTGACAAATGCTGGGAATGACTATCCAACAATAGGGTCAGATAGGATAAATAGTTTTTTTTTGTTGGCTGCTGGCCACATAGATGAGGATATCTAGAAGTCCTGGGGGGTGACACCGTGAGGGGGGTTTCCCCCCTCTATTTCTGCATCCAACGGCAAATGGTTAACAAAATAGAGCCATTTCCAGTATAACTCCATTTATTTGTCGCCAATTATTTTGACATATTTGAAGACAGATATGGAATCTATATGCTCTAAGCATCATATTAAAATTAGTTTCAACCCTCGGCAAACCTAATAAAAATATATGGTACTAAAATGGAATTGTTTCGTAACATGGTTGTCAATACCTTCCTATAGACGGCACCGATTCGTACACACGCCATTTAGAACAAACATTCCCTATATACTGTACCTGTATATATATATGGTTATATACAGGAGACGCAACAATATAGGTAGCACATTTCTAATGGTAGTTTTGGGTTCCTATCATCATATGCTTCATTTCTATATACTTTTTATCCCCGGGAAAAAAAAAAAAAAAATTGTGATTTTTCATTTTTTTCTTGGGATTTTTTTGTTTGGTCATTAGCCTAACCAAAAAAACCTAACCTAACCTAACCTAACCTAGCCTAATAGCCCCCAAATACATTTAGGTTAGGTTAGGTTAGGTTTTTTGGTTAGGTTAAACAAAAATCCAAGAAACAAATAAAAAAACCCAAGATTTGTTTTTGTTTTTCCCCGGGAATAAAAAGTATATAGAAATGAAGCATATGATGATAGGAACCCAAAACTACCATTAGAAATTTGATACCTATATTATTGCGTCTCCTGTATATTGACCATACTGTATACAGTATATACCGGTATACAGTATATATACCGGGTATATATATTATATTAGTGTGTACGATAATTTTGGTGCAAATTCCATAATTTTGTGGTCACAATACGATAATTCTACATTTAGAATATGGCAACACTGCGTCTGCCGCCGCACTCATGTTATTGTTGTGAACCTCTCGGGCCTCGGCCCTCCCACTGCCACTCGGTGGCGGAGTAGGGTATATCCCATAATACTGTGTTTTTTGCACTATTACCCAATCAGCGGGGCTGTGGGGGTGGCAGCCCCCACCCATAATACTAGGATAGGTTAGGTAAGGTTGTTAGGTTAGGCTAATGTCTTTGTTACGCTTTTAACCCCTCATTTTCCCTGAACTTCATAGCCCTCCCGGCCTCCCCACTATCGGGCGGCGTGTCTTAAGATCGTTGTATAACAGGAAAAACGGTTTCTCCGAGGGTTGTAATTAGGCCTATTTCCAAACTCTATATATTGATGAAAACTAACAGGGAAAAATAAAAAAAATCCATGGGAAAATTGGTGACAGAAAAATTGAGTTTTTCCCCCCCATTTCCTTTAACCCCTTATTTTCCCTGAGGAGTGAGGACCCTGAACTTCATAGCCCTCCCCACTAGTGGGAGCCATATTTTTAGATTGCTGGATAATGAGTAGGCCTAGGCTAAATACTAATTTCCGGTAATAGGCTAATCATTGAAATTAAACACCGATAGGCTAAGCTAAACCTAAAAAATAACAAAACCAACAAAAAATAACGGGATGGATGTAGAGTTCGGGCGTACGGTCGTCATTGTTTACATAGGGCGATCGCCGCGGTCGCACTTACGTTCCCGTCTATTTCGACGCTATATTTTCTGCTATTTGCCCCCTGTCATTACTACATGAATACTAGGTTAGGTTAAAATAGACAGGAACATGATGGGAAAGGTCCGACGCCACTACGCGTAATGTAAACAAAGATGGCGGTACGCCCGCTCACTACATCCTACCCAAACTAACATTGAAAATAGCTGTGGTCCGGCACCGTCCGGCGCCTTAATATTGACTAAATTCTCATCATATTCTGACAATATATTTTCAGCTTAGGCCTAGGCCTATAAAAATCTACAATCTCCCTCTAGGACTCAGGCAAAGGGGCAGGGTGTCAAAGCAAATAACTCTGAGTTGAGTAGCACTATTTTCCTGAATCCAGTAGCATTAAAGCGCGGACAAATGGCGAGCGCCTAGGCTAAATATGCAGATTTCAAATTTATCGAAGAAGAGGTCTAGATGGGATGGTGGCCATTTAGACAATTGGCTGCTATGTTGGTGCCATCTTGCCGGCTATGGAACCAAAATGGCAATAATACCATACTTTGTAACTGTCAGTCAGGCCTAGCCTAATTATATTTTGAGTTAATACTATTCAGTCTTTTCAGATAATCTTATCTGAGAAATTGATTAGCCTATCGATTAATCAACTGTAAATTCAACGAACGAATATTTTCTGTTATGGGTAGCATTAATTGTAAAGCGAAGTTGAGTAGCATTACGATAATCGGCCTCGTTTTACACCCTGCAAAGGGGTAGGCTAAATATGATTTCAATAAACCCTCTGCATATCATAGGCCTAGGGCCTTCTCTAAACTTTGGCTTATAATATTCTATTCTACCTGTAACCTCTAGGACTCAAAGGGAAGGGGTAGCCTAGGCTAAATACGACCTCCATAAACTCTTGAATAATACACAGGTCCTTAAACTGCACGCAGCACACAATCTTCTAACGTCAGCCAAAATCGAAGGCAATAAAGGTGTAATCGTGCTGAAGGGGTTAACAATGTCATGCTACTTATACACAAGATATAACGCCTCATATTAACAATCTCTTCTTCTTCTTCACGATGCACAGTGTCAACAGGGATGTAGCCCCCAGATAACTGTGCAAGTAGTACAAAGACTTAATTAAGGTTCATGGCGAGGGGGCACGATTTCTAGCACGTAACATACTGTAGATGGTGAGGAGTGTGCAGAAGACGAGTAACGGTGAGAAGCGGTAGTTGGAGGGTCGTCAGAGGTCGGGGATCCTCCCCGTAGCAGCGAGGAACGTAGAGAGTCCAGTGGAGATGATATGAAGATCGGTGGTGTTGAGAGGTGCTCCTCCAAGAATATGCTTGATGGTAAACTGTCCTCCCTGGCGGAGAATGCATTCCCTTAAGGCGACCCTGGCACCATGATATCTATGACAATGTAGTAGGAAATGTTCAACAGTTTCAGGGGTATTGCAGTGCTGGCAGTGGCCATCTTGGTGGAGACCTAGGCGATGCATATGTGCCGCCAACCGGGAGTGTCCCAGCCGAAGACGTGTGGCTACCCTATTGAGTAATAATAATAATAATAATAGTTCTTAAAGCTAGCGCATGCTAAGCCAGCTAAGGATAGCTCAATAAGGCCGATTAGGCGTATTTCCATTGGGGTCCTGTACTACTACCCCATCCCTTTGCTCATGAGGGATGGTAACGACTCTGTGCTTGTGAAAAATCTTTAACGCGCCGAGCGTGGGCGCGAACCCGGGCCTTCTGGGTGGAAGTCCGAGACGCTAGTCACTACACCAAGCGAGCCGCTGAGAGATGGAGACTAAATATTACACGTCCAAGAAGCTTGTTTACTTTTAGAACGTTCCAATATTATTGTGTACCCATTTATTGTCTTTATGATAAGTAGATGTTCGATAAATATTATCAGAATGTCTCATTATAATAATGTAGACACTCACTAATATTAAAAACGCGAAATATGGTGAGATTAGTGCAAAAATAAGAAACAAGAAATATTTAAAAGGTCTCACTTCTCTGTTTAAATGTCCCTCCAAATCAGCTGATTGACTTGCCAGTGGTCGCCATTAACCTGATTATTTAAATCCCAAACTATTCAATCCCAATTTCTTTGTTTTTATTTAATCCAGGTACTATGGAATTTAAAGCGTAATATGTTAAGGTTTGGTAGGGTATGGCAAGATGAGCTCAAAAGACATGCCGGGGAAAATAAACAACTAAAAATGGTTAGTTGATTAAAACAACAAAACAGACAGCTGTCAAATAAAGCACATGTTATTAGAGGTCAAACGGTGACTGGACGACTCGGCCCATGGGACAACTCGGCTCGGACAGCTCGGCCCACTTTTGGACAACTCGGCCACGACGGCGAGACAACTCGGCCCATTATTTGAGACAGCTCGGCCCCATGTTTTGCTATGGGGCAATTTGACGAGACCAGTCATGATATAGGATGGGGAGAGCTAAGTGGAGGGTTTATGGGGGAGGCCATGTCTGCAGCACCAAATCCTTCCAAACTCACTTTTTTGTTGTAATTTAGGCTCAACTGTTAGGTTAATTTAAGGTTAGGTTAAGTTAGGTTAGGTTAAGTTAGGTTAAGTTAGGTTAGGTTAAGTTAGGTTAGGTTAAGTTAAGTTAGGTTAGGTTAAGTTAGGTTAGGTTAAGTTAGGTTAGGTTAAGTTAGGTTAGGTTAAGTTAAGTTAGGTTAGGTTAAGTTCGGTTAGGTTAAGTTAGGTTAGGTTAAGTTAGGTTAGGTTAGGGTAAGTTAAGTTAAGTTAGGTTAGGTTAAGTTCGGTTAGGTTAGGTTAAGTTAAGTTAAGTTAAGTTAAGTTAGGTTAGGTTAAGTTAAGTTAAGTTAAGTTAAGTTAAGTTAGGTTAAGTTTAAGTTAAGTTAAGTTAAGTTAAGTTAAGTTAAGTTAGGTTAGGTTAGGTTAGGTTAAGATAATATAATAGTATAAAGGAAAACAAATCGTGCCAAGGGGCCTAAGACTCTCATGCATGCGCAGAGGACAGGATTTGCAGGATTTGGTGCTGTATACATGGCCTCCCGCTTATGGCGTGTGTGTAATGTGGGCGAAATTTTCGTTTATTGTAGGCCTATAATGATGTCATAGGCTAGTTCTCTCGATTCATAATGTGTAGGTTAGGTTATAGGTTAGGTTAGGTTAATTACGAGTTGTCTCGTAATTAACACGGGGCCGAACTGTCTCGTTTTTACTGGGCCGAGCTGTCTCGCCGTGGGCCGACCTGTCCTGGCCGAGCTGTCCCGTGGGCCGAGTAGTCTAGCATTCAGGTCAAACGCGTCAACATTTGAAATTATTTTGCATTGCTATTTGTGTAGCTATGAGGTGCCGTTGTAAAGGCGATTTTTTGTTTAATTAATTATTTATTTTGCATTATTATTATTTATTTATTTGTATTTATTTTGTTCCCTGTTCGGGCTCTGTCTCGAGTCGGCCACCCCCCTCCCCCCAAATAATAAATAAATAAATATAGGGATATATATATATATATATATATATATATATATATATATATATATATATATGGTAGATAGATAGATTTTTAACCACCACGTTCTGTTTGATTGACTCTTTGTATGCTTACATTATCGCTGGTATTCTTTCTTTATATAGGTTTGTTACGTATGCTAATAATATTGGAATATATATTTGTGTTATGGAGCTGTGTGAAACAGGACAGATGTTATAGACTGTGAGAAAGGACAGGTGTTATAAACTGTGAGACAGGATAGGTGTTATAGACTGTGAGACAGAACAGGTAGGTGTTATAGACTGTGTGAGACAGGACAGGTGTTATAGACTGAGTGAGACAGAACAGGTGTTATAGACTGTGTGAGACAGAACAGGTGTTATAGACTGTGTGAGACAGGACAGGTGTTATAGACTGTGTGAGACAGAACAGGTGTTATAGACTGTGTGAGACAGGACAGGTGTTATAGACTGTGTGAGACAGAACAGGTGTTATAGACTGTGAAATGCTGGGTGTGAAGGGAATTCATGGTCTCCTGAAATATCCCCAGGCTACCTTTAGGATCAACTTTTCCTGGTACCTGGCGCGGGGTACGAACCTCTGAAGGGAATTTAACCCCCCTAAAAACCCACAGGTTTTGAGATGCCTTGGGTGGGGTTCGAACCCTGGTTAGTGACCCAACCATCACCACCAGGCCCGCGCGCTAACCCACTGTACTACCACGGACGTACAAAAAATATAGCAACCTTAGTCCGATTTTTAAGAACCAGGTGATAGTCTCGTGGTGTTATCACGTGATGAGTTTATTGGACTTACCATCTCCGACTATTTTACGCTATACCTGACGTCAACTCGGGTTAGTATTATTGTGGGTGCGGGACATTTTCGAGGGCATTACATTACATCCTTCTTTAACTAGGCTAGTCCCTAGCCTATTTTAAGGTCGTAAGGTATCGTAGCTGTATTACCTCAGCAATCTCAATATTGTTGGTATAGGGTTCGCGTGACGGGTGTTCCACGTAGCTACCTGGTCACGTTCCCTAGCTGCCACCAATGAAATGCTGGGTGTGAAGGGAATTCATGGTCTCCTGAAATATCCCCAGGCTACCTTTAGGATCAACTTTTCCTGGTACCTGGCGCGGGGTACGAACCTCTGAAGGGAATTTAACCCCCCTAAAAACCCACAGGTTTTGAGATGCCTTGGGTGGGGTTCGAACCCTGGTTAGTGACCCAACCATCACCACCAGGCCCGCGCGCTAACCCACTGTACTACCACGGACGTACTAAAAGTATAGCAACCTTAGTCCGATTTTTAAGAACCAGGTGATAGTCTCGTGGTGTTATCACGTGATGAGTTTATTGGACTTACCATCTACGACTATTTTACGCTATACCTGACGTCAACTCGGGTTAGTATTATTGTGGGTGCGGGACATTTTCGAGGGCATTACATTACATCCTTCTTTAACTAGGCTAGTCCCTAGCCTATTTTAAGGTCGTAAGGTATCGTAGCTGTATCACCTCAGCAATCTCAATATTGTTAGGGTCCGCGTGATGGGTGCTCTATGTAGCTACCAGATCACGTTCCGTGACTGCCACCAATGAAATGCTGGGTGTGAAGGGAATTCATGGTCTCCTGAAATTTCCCCAGGCTACCTTTAGGATCAACTTTTCCTGGTACCTGGCGCGGGGTACGAACCTCTGAAGGGAATTTAACCCCCCTAAAAACCCACAGGTTTTGAGATGCCTTGGGTGGGGTTCGAACCCTGGTTAGTGACCCAACCATCACCACCAGGCCCGCGCGCTAACCCACTGTACTACCACGGACGTACTAAAAGTATAGCAACCTTAGTCCGATTTTTAAGAACCAGGTGATAGTCTCGTGGTGTTATCACGTGATGAGATTATTGGACTTACCATCTCCGACTATTTTACGCTATACCTGACGTCAACTCGGGTTAGTATTATTGTGGGTGCGGGACATTTTCGAGGGCATTACATTGGCTCCCTTCCACCCCCCCACAATTCACACCCCTAATAAACTTCAACACCCCACACTTGACTCACCCCCTCATGACAGACAAACTCACCAACCCCAGATAACCTCTAAGCAAACCGTTACTGCCACCGACACACCCCACCACTCTGATCCTCCCACACGCGCCGTTAATCCCCCCCTCACGCGTGACTCCCACCAAAGTGATTTCCCCCCCCTCATGCGTACCGAACACCTGCTCACCAGTCGGTCCCCCACCATCATGAGCCCCGCTAAACTTTCAACCTCCCCCTCTTCACCGTTATCCCACCGCTGCCACCAATGAAATGCTGGGTGTGAAGGGAATTCATGGTCTCCTGAAATATCCCCAGGCTACCTTTAGGATCAACTTTTCCTGGTACCTGGCGCGGGGTACGAACCTCTGAAGGGAATTTAACCCCCCTAAAAACCCACAGGTTTTGAGATGCCTTGGGTGGGGTTCGAACCCTGGTTAGTGACCCAACCATCACCACCAGGCCCGCGCGCTAACCCACTGTACTACCACGGACGTACTAAAAGTATAGCAACCTTAGTCCGATTTTTAAGAACCAGGTGATAGTCTCGTGGTGTTATCACATGATGAGTTTATTGGACTTACCATCTACGACTATTTTACGCTATACCTGACGTCAACTCGGGTTAGTATTATTGTGGGTGCGGGACATTTTCGAGGGCATTACATTACATCCTTCTTTAACTAGGCTAGTCCCTAGCCTATTTTAAGGTCGTAAGGTATCGTAGCTGTATTACCTCAGCAATCTCAATATTGTTGGTATAGGGTTCGCGTGACGGGTGCTCCACGTAGCTACCTGGTCACGTTCCCTAGCTGCCACCAATGAAATGCTGGGTGTGAAGGGAATTCATGGTCTCCTGAAATATCCCCAGGCTACCTTTAGGATCAACTTTTCCTGGTACCTGGCGCGGGGTACGAACCTCTGAAGGGAATTTAACCCCCCTAAAAACCCACAGGTTTTGAGATGCCTTGGGTGGGGTTCGAACCCTGGTTAGTGACCCAACCATCACCACCAGGCCCGCGCGCTAACCCACTGTACTACCACGGACGTACTAAAAGTATAGCAACCTTAGTCCGATTTTTAAGAACCAGGTGATAGTCTCGTGGTGTTATCACGTGATGAGTTTATTGGACTTACCATCTCCGACTATTTTACGCTATACCTGACGTCAACTCGGGTTAGTATTATTGTGGGTGCGGGACATTTTCGAGGGCATTACAGACTGTGTGAGACAGGACAGGTGTTATAGACTGTGTGAGACAGAACAGGTGTTATAGACTGTGTGAGACAGAACAGGTGTTATAGACTGTGTGAGACAGGACAGGTGTTATAGACTGTGTGAGACAGAACAGGTGTTATAGACTGTGTGAGACAGAACAGGTGTTATAGACTGTGTGAGACAGAACAGGTGTTATAGACTGTGTGAGACAGAACAGGTGTTATAGACTGTGTGAGACAGAACAGGTGTTATAGACTGTGTGAGACAGAACAGGTGTTATAGACTGTGTGAGACAGGACAGGTGTTATAGACTGAGTGAGACAGAACAGGTGTTATAGACTGTGTGAGACAGAACAGGTGTTATAGACTGTGTGAGACAGAACAGGTGTTATAGACTGTGTGAGACAGAACAGGTGTTATAGACTATGAGACAGAACAGATGTTATAGACTGTGTGAGACAGAACAGGTGTTATAGACTGTGTGAGACAGAACAGGTGTTATAGACTGTGTGAGACAGAACAGGTGTTATAGACTGTGTGAGACAGAACAGATGTTATAGACTGTGTGAGACAGAACAGGTGTTATAGACTGTGTGAGACAGAACAGATGTTATAGACTGTGTGAGACAGAACAGGTGTTATAGACTGTGTGAGACAGAACAGATGTTATAGACTGTGTGAGACAGGACAGGTGTTATAAACTGTGTGAGATAGAACAGGTGTTATAGACTGTCTGAGACAGCACAGGTGTTATAGCTGTGTGATACAGAACATTTGTTATACTGTGTGAGACAGGACAGGTGTTATACTGTGTGAGACAGAACAGGTGTTATACTGTGTGAGACAACAGATGTTATAGACTGTGAGACAGAACAGGTGTTATAAACTATTAGAGACAGAAAAGGTGTTATAGACTGTGAGACAGGACAGGTGTTATAAACTGTGTGAGATAGAACAGGTGTTATAGACTGTGTGAGACAGAACAGGTGTTATACTGTGTGAGACAAGATGTTATAGACTGTGTGAGACAACAGGTGTTATAGACTGTGTGAGACAACAGGTGTTATACTGTGTGAGATAGAACATGTATGTGCTATACTGTGTGAGACAGAACAGGTGTTATACTGTGTGAGACAACAGATGTTATAGACTGTGTGAGACAGAACAGGTGTTATACTGTGTGAGACAACAGATGTTATAGACTGTGTGAGACAGAACAGGTGTTATACTGTGTGAGACAACAGATGTTATAGACTGTGTGAGACAGAACAGGTGTTATACTGTGTGAGACAACAGATGTTATAGACTGTGTGAGACAGAACAGGTGTTATACTGTGTGAGACAACAGATGTTATAGACTGTGTGAGACAGAACAGGTGTTATACTGTGTGAGACAACAGATGTTATAGACTGTGTGAGACAGAACAGGTGTTATACTGTGTGAGACAACAGATGTTATAGACTGTGTGAGACAGAACAGGTGTTATACTGTGTGAGACAACAGATGTTATAGACTGTGTGAGACAGAACAGGTGTTATAATTATATACTGTGTGAGACAAGGTGTTATAGACTGTGTGAGATAGGACAGGTTTTGTAGACTGTATGATACTCAGACAGGAGAGTGTTATAAACTATGTGATGCAGGACATATGTTATAGACTGTTCGTGCGACAATACTTTTACCTCAGACGATTCTATATAATTTACGAAGGATATGTGGGAAATATGGGGTAAAGTTATCTCAATTAACCCTCTGACTTCCATATAGGCCTATATCCTTCCTAAGCTGAATAAAATCGTCTGATAATAGAAAACAGAAAATAATTGCGTAATATTATCCTCTAAGAGTTAAATCTCAACCAGGAAATTCTAGTTAACCAGGAACTTTTCATCAACCAGGAAAATCTCAATTGTACTGTCAACCAAAAACATCTCATATACCAGGAATACTTCGTCAACAGGGAAATTCTTGTCAACCAGGAAATTCTCGTCAACCAGGAAATTCTCGTCAACCAGAACAAAAATCGTCAACCAGTAAATCCTCGCCAACCATGAAAATCTCTTCAACTAAGAAGTTCTCGTCAACCAGAAATGTTTCGTCAACTAGGAAAATCTCGTAAACTAGGAATACCTCGTCAATCATGCACTTTTAATTGTCAACCAAGATATCTCATCAAACCAGGGAAATCTTGGCAACCAGACCAAGTTGATCAACTAGGAAATTTTGTCAATAATGGATTTGAATCATATTGAACAGAATATTTAAACATTTGTATTTTATAGATGCATATTTAGCATTTCTAAAGTTTTTGAAACTATTCTTGCTTCCAAATTTCTTAAACATTTCTCTTCTCATAATCTATTCTCAGATCGCCAGTATGGCTTCCTTAACCCGGCAAGCGCGATAGGCCTCACGGAAGGCTTCCTATAGGGAACGCGATAGGCCTCACGGAAGCAAGACCATAAAAAAAGCTTTCCAAAAAAAAAAAAAGGGCCTATCAAAAAAAAAAAATTTGTCTCTAGGTGAGATAATTCCCCTCCAGTACTCATCCATGTAAATCTCACCCACCCCCCTCCCCTCCTTCCCCACCTTATTCCCCCCTCCCTCCCCTCCTCAATTATCACCTATTTTCCCTCTTATTATCATCATTTATCGGTTATTTTTCTCTCCCGCGATAATGTAGCACAAGTGGGTTGCAGAAAAGATCGATATGTAACACCCAGACACCAGCCCACACCGCCCCGCTCGTCTCAGTTACCTCACAGACAGCGAGAGAGGAGGGTTGACTGTAGCTCTCTCTCGCCTGACATTACGACCGGGTGGCCAATATCTTCGTTTTTCACCACCCAAATGCTTTTCCCACTTATTTTAGCACTCTTGAAGGTTCATATATACATCATATATGTAAAATAAAAGCATACCGAAAACAAATAATGGTCTATATTGTAAATATAACGAATTCTGTCAGAATCCAAGGCTAGAAATACACAAATAACTACCCTAGCCCCTAGGTCTATTTAGCGCTTACCGGGTTAAGGGTCGCTCTACTGGTGATCTTCTTTCATATCTTACTAACTCTTGGTCATCCTCCTTTCAGGACTTCGGTGAGACTTTTTCTATTCTATCTATCTATCTATATGCTCAGGCCCAATCCCCATTTTGGGGGTAGCCGACTCAAGACAGAGCAAGAACAGGGAAAACACAAAAATAACATAAAACAACAAATAAACACAGATAAAAAACACAAACTCACACACATCCAGGTCACCCATTGCACTAGACATATCGAAGGCCTTCGATAGAGTCTGGCACAAATCTTTAATCTCTAAACTACCCTACTTCGGTTTCTATCCCTCCATCTGTGCCTTTGTCTCTAATTTCCTTTCCGGCCGTTCCATAGCTGCGGTTGTGGATGGCCATCGCTCACTTCCTCATTCTATCAACTCCGGTGTTCCTCAGGGCTCTGTTCTATCTCCCATTCTCTTTCTAATTTTCATAAATTATCTCAACTGTACCTCCAGTCCCATCCCTTCTTACGCAGACGACTCTACCTTACACTACTCAATTAGTTTTCCTGAACGCCCCAGCCAGCAATCCCTCAAAAACAAATATTTATTAGTGGCCCTTCCATCATTGACGATATGTCTTATACAGTAATGGCAC
This sequence comes from Lithodes maja, assembly GCA_037953745.1. Lineage (NCBI taxonomy): Eukaryota > Metazoa > Arthropoda > Malacostraca > Decapoda > Lithodidae > Lithodes > Lithodes maja. Next base: position 105,489 of record JBAKBP010005682.1, on the reverse strand, counting down.
TCTTTGAACCCCAGAGTCAGCTGTTCAAATCACCCGCCCCGAAGCGTAGGGACCAATTCATCGTAAGCGTACGCTCGTAATTACTTACGGACTCGGCGTTATGATGCGGATGCCACTACGAAAAACTAATTTAAAAAATAATAAAAAAGAAAAAGACTAGAACTCTTATCTGATTTACGCTTCCCGTAGTGCAGATGTTTGCTTAGCGTGGGTTCGCATCTAGACGCTGCGCGTCATCTTTCTTCACGCTACGGGGGTCAGCGCCGAGCGGACTTGTGTCCCGACCTCTCTTCATTTGTCACTCTTCAGTCCAAATAGTGAGTGTTTTGCTCATTTGTACTAATCTGAAATGTTCCAGAGTAGGTTTAATTAGTTAGGTTGGGCGTGCTGATTGGTGCAACCCCCAGGTGTTGTGTTTAGGGAGCTTTTTAGTGATGGCGTCCCCTCGGGTCGGTATAAGACGGGGACGCCATTGTTGTGTGTTTTACTTTCTGTTATGCCACATTTTCAAGAAACGTGAGACAATCTGATTGCGATTTCCAACTTAGGAATCAGCGTTTATCGTCAACTTAGGTACCTCTCCACTGGGTGAGGACTTGCCTTAATTCTCTTAATCAACACAATAGTAATAAGCAATGGACACAAAACACATAGGTATAGGATATCCTTAACTACTAGGGTACAATCTCAATATGTCTCTGGAAAAATAATCATAATAATCATATACAAATAATAATAATGTTACCAATGAACATATAAATAATAACACACAGATATGATAAGTCTCAAATCACAAGAAATAAAGTCCTGAATTAAATATGTAAAGCTCTCAAATATGGTTCGAATATAAGTAAATAATAGTTACTGCGATACTGGAAACGTAGTACTGATAAGTATGGAAAATAGGACAATATTTCATCTCAAAACAACCAATAAGTTAATGTAACTTGAATAAGTATTTAAACTGTAATAACTCAATGAGTAATAAATATGAAAGTTGAATTCATAAAAGTATAATAATTATATTAGTCAACTATACGTGACTGAGGAAACAATTAGCTCTGTGACGAAACTTTCACTATTGGATCTGTACCCAAATGATATGTAGCACATAAACTTAGGTCTGACGAAATGTTTGAGATTTACGTGTAAGTGTATGTCTTTATAACTGGAACAAATATATACATATTTCCAATCCGAGGAATACAGGAGCCTGAATTCGAGGAAGTATGTAAATATTTTCCACAAGATAGAATGTGTACTGCTCCTCTGCAATGGAGCAACGGATAATAAATAAAGAAGGGAAGAAGGGAAAATCTTCTGTCTGACGTTAATAGATGAAGTTTGGCATACCCAAGTCTAAATTATCACACTTCCCAGCTAGGTTCAGGCACAAACAATTCCAAGATACGTTCTGCTCGGCTCTTTCGCACACTCGTCTTCGTGCGACTCACAATACCACTATCCACGCTGAACCTGGGGGATGAAACTAAAGGATCCCCTGCACTCGGTAAACAAAGTCTTTCCGGGCGTAGATGGACAGTTAGAATTATTACTGTCCTGAATCTCAATAGAGTACTTCAATACAAAATCCAGGCTTAGGGGGCTTGGGCAGACTTGCGCTACGTGTACTAAGTTCTTGATCTATGACGAACTTATCATGGAACGATAGCGAGGCTAGTGGCTCGATCTCTGTCCCATTTTCGTTGATGCAGTCAGAGATAGGATCAAAAGGCCTATCTTGTCTTTGATTATGCGGCTCTATCTTGGTACCATTTTTGTTGATGCAGACCTCGATTGAGCTATTCTCTGTCCCATTTTTGTTGATGCAGTCAGAGAATAAAGAATTCACTTCTTCACGATAAGCAATGTCATTCCTTCTCCTTTCTAACCTAGGAGTATCGATATCAGAACCAAAAAATATGGTTAAAGCCAGCAGGCTGATTGCTTGATTCTTTGTTCAGCGCGCATAGTGACTCTGTTTTTGTCGACGTTCTGGTCGTCCGATTTCAGGGCAAGAGGGGCATGGTAGACACTCTGGCTTTGTGTTCTTTCAGGAAGCCAGTCGCACTAGGGGTTATTTGCACTTTGGATTTATGTCTGTTTTTTTTTTTTTTTTTTTTTTTTTTTTTTTTTTTTCTATATTCCAACTACTCCCTCTGGGCATAGGCTGATAGCCTTTACACTCTACCGCTGAACACGGTGAGGCCCGTGAGGTCTTGCTCCAGTCTAGGGAGTGAGATATGCGAAGCTTCACGGCTCGAAGCAATTCCACCTCTGAAGCTGCTTCGCCTCTGTGCTTCACAGTCTCATCCACCAGGCTCGGACCCTCACTCTCAGAACGCCACCTATTGAGCAATTAACTCACTAGGCATTGCCCCCCTGTAGCATATTTGTGAATATGGGAATATTCATACAATGCTATTCAATCAGGGAACAATGAGGGTATTTATTTGGTATTTCGGTGTGCTGTGGTAATGCACTGATACTAGGTACAGCACAAATTCCATCCCAATAATATCTTCCCATTGACATATTGGGATTCGAACCCGGGTCCATTGGATTACCAGTCCAGTGGCAAGACCACTCTGCCACACCTCCCCTTTGTAGTACATACATGGATATCACTTTGGTATTGGGCTTGGTCGGTTTCTGAGGGATATTTGCATAGTGCATGTGAGGCTTTCTGCTATTTCTGGCCCATTTAGTTCTTCATCATATGCGTTCCTATGGTACGTTAACACTGGTTTTAATAATTTACTCTGCATCTCGGTGTACACTTCACTATTTAGCTTGTAGTCTATTGGGGCACACGGTTGAGGTTGATGGCTAACTTGCATAGGATTGCTGAAGTCGTGAGTGTAGAAGGCGGCCATGTGGTTGTCCGGGAGGTTGTAATAGCTTCCCCTATCAGTCGCGTTTTCTCCGGCGTCTTCTCCATCTTGGTTTTCTTTGACTTTGGCCCTGTTGCTGTTGAATGTTTTTATGCTTGCAATCCAGGTTGGTTGGTCTTGCAGGTTGGTTATTGGTGTTAATGTGTTGGTGTTTGCTTCCTTGAATTCTTTCTCCTCCGGCATCTCACTTTCCCCTCTAGTTTTAGCCTTACAAGTTAGGATTAGAGGCTTTTTATTATTACAAGGGCAGCGCTTTTCGGCCACTTTTCTGGTGGGTTAAGCGTTTTTTGTTTTTCGTCGGCAGGCAGAACCTTTAGTTTAGGGTTGCTTTACTTAGTAAAGAACTTTGCTTCTGGTTTCTGCGTCGTCGTCACTGCTGCGTTCCTGTCGTCGAGATGGAGGAGACCTGATTTGTTAGTAGTCTTGGCAAATCCAACGTCAAGGCTATTAACCTAATTGCAATGACGACTTGTCTATTTTGACTGCTATGTCGTCATTCCAACCGCGGTTAAAAAGAAAACGTCTAGAGTCTACTCCTTATCTTGCTCTAGGAGACGTTGTACATTAACCAAAACTACCACCGAAGGTGAAAAAAGCATAGAAGAGAAGAAAAAGGGGTTTACCTTAGTTACCGCTTAAGGCCCATCCCGTGTTCCGTCATGTGCAGATCCCTGTCGAACGTGCGCATGAGCGACCCTCTCTTGTTATCATTTTTTCACGCGCCTCCATTGATTGAGTCCGCTTTGTTGTGCTCCTTCAATTCACCCTGTTTTAGGTTCGTTTCGGCTTTTCTGGCCTTCTTTTTGCTAGACAGATGTTACGTGATCTAGGACACACCTAAATGGGCTCCTCAGTGTGTTTAATGGAGACGCGTGTGGAAATAGCTACCGAAGGTACGGGGGCGCTTGGCGTTCCCCGTCTATATGTTTTCATTCTTTCTCTTTTCATATTCTTTTTTTCCTGTTAGTCTGGGCATAGTTTAGCTTTTAGCTTCAATTAGCCTAGCTTGTTTATCATTCAGGAATTGCTATGCCCTTATGAGTTCTCATTTTTTCATAGCCTAGGTGTACAGTTGGTTCACAATCTGAGATTTCGTGGTGGCGGTGCTGTTTGTAGTGTTTGTGTCAGCCGCATACCTAGCGTTATTCCCGAGTCCCCCCTTTCGAGCCTTCACTGTGTCTCATGGGCCTGGGCGCTTAGTGGTTCGTGATACCCAGAGGTACCCCACGGGGGCCTCTCCCTCACTCCACAGGGTTTTTCGCCCCTGACACATTCTCTACTCGCGGCTAGGCCACCCTTTTTCTCACCAGTTTCATTACTGGTTTTTTGTGTTCCCTTCCTGTTTTCACCTCCATCCCTTCATAACTTTTGCCCAATCCTGGGGTACCCCACGGGGGCCCCTGTTGTGCCAACCCACCCAACCTGCCACTTCTCCTCATGGGCTTTGCTCTATCTCCGTGGGTTGGGTGGTTCCCAGGGGATGTGCCTCCTCTCCCCTGGTGTGCCTTCCTTGCCTCTCCCTTGACCGGTCGAGTCAGGATATTATCAAGGAAGACACTGCTCAGCTAGATGGTCACGGTCATTGTCGCTTGGAGTTCATAAGGAGTTGACGCTTGTTTGCCGGCCTTTTTTGGTTTTCCTAGACGCCCCTCTCGCTTGTTCGGCACCGGGCCCTCTTGGCCGTTCCCGCAAATTTGCGTAGTGCTCGATTCGGCCCTCTGGGTCATTTCGGCTCCCCGCAAATTTGCGGAGATCGCTGGGGGGTCGCGTGGCGATGTGGGAGGTTTGTGTCGGTACGGATCTACCTCCATTGGCCCGCAAATTTGCGGTTATAGTTGGCTTTCACTGTTGACCCTTTTTTGTGTCATATTGTTGCCTGATACTATATTGGTGTATGCACTTTCCTGGTGTTATAGGCCCTGCATGTAAGATGTTGAGTGGTGGTTAACACTTTCTCCATCTTTGCAGGTTCTGCTGGTGCTCTTCCGCCTCGGCCGCCCTCCTCACCTACCTCTGTGCTCCCGGTTTAGGGTGAGTACAGATACCTGTTTGCATGTGTGTTCCTGTTTCCCCATGCTCCTTCTCTGGTTCTTCTTGGACATTCTCTCCACTTACACCTTCGACGTGCTGATTCTGGTGTGTGTTCTTCTCGTGCTGGTCGGCTGCTTTGCTTTCGCCTTGGTTGTCGCTCCCCGTGCTTGGTGAGCCACATGTCCTGCTTGCGCCACTCGCTCTTTGTGTCCTCTACGGCCTACCTCCCTGCTCTGTGTGGCCCGTGTCTGGCCCTGGTGGTTGTGCTGCTCCATGGCCCTGGTTCCTCGGCGGCGGCTGTGGCCTCTGCTTCCCTTCCGTCGGTGTGGCCGATGGTCTCCCGCCACATTGGGCCTGTGGGCCGCCGTTCCCCGGCCTTTGTTGCCGCCCGGTTCCGCGTCACCCTGGGTATCCCTGACCCGACTGCCGGCCGTTCACCACAGCCCGTAGCCTCGTAGGTGGAGCTCTCGTCTCACACACGAGGGGTCGGGGGTTCACTCCCAGACCGGGCGGTGACGAATTGGGCTTGTCTCCTTTCATGTGTTAGCCTCAGTTCACCTAGCTGTAAATAGGTACCTGGAATTCGTGGACGACGTTGTGTCGTCCCATCTGGGGTTGGCACAAATGGTACAAGGCGAGCTGGGTATCATATGGTTCCCCTACGCTCCTGGTCAACCTACGCCTCCACGCTCTCGCTCGCCTCGCTACTGCCCCTCGTCGTCCTCCTGATCGCCTTGACGTCGCCCGTCGCCCTCGTCTTGGTTCTCGCCCTGAGGCCGGGGTTAGCGGCTCTGCTCCTATGCGCCCTCCCCTGGCCTCTACGGATAGGGGCTCTCCTCCCTTCCGCCCGCTTTCCTAGCCCGGCCGACTTCCTCTTACGTTGTCCTCTCCGCGTGCGGTTGTTCGTGCTGTCGCTGGCCCTCTGCTCCCTCCTACACTGTCCAGGAGGGTCCGCCTGGGTGTCGTTGCTTCTCCTACTTCACCTGCTTCCGTGCCTCTTCTTCCTTCACGGTCTCGTCCCACGGTGGGGGTCCCTCCCTCCTCCGCCTCGGTGTCGGGTCGCCCTGTTCTCTCAGCCCCGGGGGTCCTTGCTCTGTTTCCCCCCGCGGCTCCTTCTGGCCTCCTTTCACCCGGCCGGCCTTCCCCCTCCCGTCGTCCTGCTCCTCCTCCTTCTTCTCTTCCTGCCCTTCACTTCCCGTCTCGCCTGGGGGGTACCCCTCCTCTTGCCTCGGTGAGGTTTCGGGGTCCCCCTTTCTCGGGAGCTGTCGTGTCGCTGGAAGAGGGGGATGGTGCTGTTTCCCCCTCGGCCGTTCGTGTTCGGGGACGGGTCCCTCTACGGCGACACGGCCGTCGTCGCTCGCCTTCCTTGGGCCGCGACGCTGCTGGTTCGTGTCGTGGGTCTCGCTCCCGCTCACGCTCGTCCCTGCGGGCCGACCCTTCTGGGTGGGGGGGGGGGGGGGTCGCCTCTCTCGATTCGATTGTTGGCTTTGCAGGGCTGGGTTGTGTCACGCTTCGACGGGTGCTTGGCGTCGTTGGACGCCTCCCTCTTCTCGCGCTTCTTGGCGGTGCCTCAACCTCAGCGCCTCGCCCTTCCTACCCCTGCTACGGTCCCGCTCCCTTCTGCAGGCCTACGCTCTGGTCAGACTTCAGCCGCACTGACCTCCTTCCGGCTGTTCAGTCCCTGGCTGTGTTGACGGGTCTGTCCTCCTATGGGACGGGTTTGTGCGACGCCGGTACGCCTGGCTTCGCCGTCATGCTCGGTCGCCCTCTCCCCTTGGCGGCCTGGTTTGCTGTGGCCTTCGCCTTCACACCGTGCCATCGACGGCTCTCCTTCGGTCCCTCCCTTAGGCTACTCGCCTTGACGTTGGACTGGGGTCGTCCCTGCTTTTGCCTCCTCTTGTGTCTGTCGGCAGGTTGGCCGGCGCGTTCTGGTCCTGGATGGGCGCGCCCATTCTTGAACTTTGTTCTATTGCTCCCCCGTTCTTCTCTCACCCGGATCAGGCCTCTGTCGCCACGGTTTTTCCCTTGCGACAGAGGGTGACGGACTTCTTGTCTTGTCTTTCGGTTCCCTCCAGCCGTCTGTCCCCGCCTGCGGCTTTTCGGGGCGTCTGCGCCAGGCGCTCTTCGCGAGGGTTTGGACCGCGTTCTGCGGGTCCACCTTCGGCTCGCGGTGTCTTTGGTTCCCGAGCTGAAGGCGGTTTTGTGCGCGGCTACTCGGCGCCGCCCGACAGTGCGGTCCTCGTTCTGCCGGCCGGCCCCCTTGGATATTCGTCAGGGTTTGTTGTCCTCTGCGCTATATACGTCGGGGTTGTTTCAGCTGGTTGCTTGGGTATGCTCGCTTCTCTGTCGGCGGCCCCTGCTTCCGACACGCGACGACGCGCTGTGTCGTTGCGGTCCCTGCTTCCGTCACGCACCGTCGTGGTGTGTCGCACGCGGGGTCTTCTCAGTCCCGTCCTTCTGCCGGTCCTCTTCGGGGTGCTGCTACGAGTGCTGCCGCCTTGCGCGGCCGCAGGACTGGGACGTTGCAGGCCAGTGCGTCGATTCCGCCTCGCCCTTCTGTTCTTGCCCCTTTCATCCCCGCTGTGTCGGGGCTGGCCGGTCTTCCACTTCCGGCCGCCCTTCGACGTGGTCTGCCCCGCGCCGGCCTGGGGTTGGGGGGGGGGGGGGGGTAGAGGTCGACGTGGCGCTCGTGCCCGCACGGCCCGTACCGAGGGTACCTCCGCGTCAACACAATGTGTAGTTCTCTGGGTCGGCCTCCTTGTTCTCCTTCTCGCCTGGCCGACCGGGTCGCTCCCCTCCTCTCGGGTGCTCCCTCGGGTTGTTTTTGCCCTTGCGCCCCTCGGTTGCCGCGAGGGACGTTGGGGGCGGCGGGTTGCGCGGTGGGGTCTCACCTGGTGGTGGACGTCTCGACCCCCTTTCCGCTCTTGTCACCGACGCCGGCCCATCTCTTCGGTGGTGGCCCACGTGCTCCCTTCCATGCCCGAGCTGGGTAGCGTCGAGGGTGTTGGCCGCCGGTCGCCCGGTTTTCCTCTCCCGTGTCTTTCTGGTCCCGTCGACGGACTGCGACGCGATGCGACCGTTGGTGGTTCTATCGGCCCTCAACGGGCGCGTCGTGCTCACACGGTTTCGGATGCTGCCGGTACCCCTGGTACGCCTGGCCCTGTGCCCTCTGTCGTGGGTTGTGTCGCTGGCCCTCCAGGATGCATCTTGGCTCGTTCCTCTCCATCCTCTCTTCCAGCGATTCTTGGCCGTTCGGTCTTCCGATCGTGTGTTCCTGTTCGCCGGCCTTCCCTTCGGTCTCCACATCGCGCCGCGGTTCTTCTCCGCGCATGTGGGGCAGGCTCTGGGTCCTCTCCTCAGGAGCGGGCTCCAGCTCCTGTTTTCCTTGGCCGACTGGTTGGTAGTTTCCGAAGCCCTCGGCCTGTGCGTTGGCGACGCCCTCACAGTCGTTCGCACCGTCGCACGGTTAGGGTTCCCCTTTTGGTGTTCCCGATTCACGCTTGACCCCGTCGCGTGTCGTGCCATGGGTCGGTCTCGCATGGGTTTTCTCCGGCGCTACGGTGACCCGGGGTCTGCCGACCGTGGTGCATCTTCGGTGGAAGGTCTTCGCCGTGTTGCACTCGGTCTCCCTCCTGGGGTGGCTCTGGGACTCGTTCGTGGGTTCGCTGCTTTGGGCCGCTCTGCCCCTTTCCTTAGGGTGCCTCTGGCTCCTCCGCCTCCTCCTCATGGGCCCCGTGGTGTTTCCGTTGCCCCTCTGGGTCGGCTCCTGCCGCTCCTGCGTCCCGTTCGCTGACGCTTCGGTCTCTGGGTTGCTCCGGGCTCGCTCTCTGCGGCTGTGCCCTGGTCCGCCCCCCCCCCCCCCGCCGACGGTCTGGGTAGCCACAGATCCGTCGAGCGAGGTTGGGTGGGGTTCCCGATCGAACCTGGGACGTCCACTTCCTGGCTGATGGGTGGGTCTCCCTCCACTTACCCATCTATGCCCTCGGACTGTTGGTTCCTCTGTTCTTCCTGCGGGACCACGCGCTGGCCCTTCGGGGTCAGTCGGTGGCCTTCGGGTTAGACGCTCAGACAGGCTGTCCCCTGTTTTCCTTCTGCGGGGGTTCCTCCAGGTCGTTGACTCTATTGGGGGTCTCGGTGGAGTTGTTCTTCCTCGCGGCCCGACACCCCTTCTCCTTGCATGCCTCCTCCCTGCCCGGGCCTGCCACCCTGTGGGCGGCCGCCCTGTCGTGAGGGCAGGGCGTTCTTGTTGAATGGGCGATGCAACGGACTGTGTTCACCGACCTCGCGGCTTCCTGAGGTGTTCCGGAGGTCGCCTTGTTCGCATCGGGGGTGCCGCGCCAGTTGCCTTTGGACCTCTCCCTCCGGCCTCGCGCTCCGGGGGGTGTCCGGCCGCTTTCATGGTGGCCTGGTACAGGTGGCGGTCGATATACATCTTTCCGCCCCCAGACGCGCTGTTGCTGTGCCCAGTCCTCGCGAGGCTGCGGCTGTGCCACGGCTGCGTCGGGCTCCTCGCGCCTCTGTGGCCGGCACGGGCTTGGTCCGCCCGGTTGCCGCGGTGGTGCCCGAGTCCGGTCCCTCTACCTGTCTCCGGCTTCCACTTGGGCTCGGTTGGGGACCTGCGGCCCTCGTTGGCCTTCGCATCGTGCTTGTTCATGTGGCACGGTGGCTCCCGGTCCCGGGCCGGGCCCTGGCCGGGCCCTGACTGACCTCCTGCTGCATTCCTGGCCGTCTTCTCCTTGGGGGCCTTCCGGGTCCCGCTGGAGGTCTTTTCCTAGGTGGCTACGGGCCACTCGCCTGCCTGTTGGCTCTCCTTCCCTCGTCCTCCGCTCCTTGTTTCACCTCTTCCGTACACGTCACTTTCGAGTCGACGCTATACGTCCCCACTTGTCTGCCGTCCGGGGGCTCTTTGGGTCCGTCGCTCGGCTGGTCGTTCTGACACAGGTGCTGGATTCCTTCCTGACGGCTGCCTTCCGGGATCGACCTCCTCCGCGCCAGGTCCCTCCGCAGTGGGATCTGGGGCGGGCTCTGGTCCTTCTGGCTTCGCCCTCGTCTACAAGGGCCGCTACGCCGGTTCTGTTGCTCGGGCGTCCGCTCTTCCTTGTCGCTCTGGCCACTGGGGTTCGGGTGTCTGCCCTAGCGGCATTGTCGTGGCCCCGGGACTGCGTGCGATTCTCCCCGTCCTTGCATGGCGTCTCGTTCGCCTCCTCCCCTCCTTTTGTTGCCACACTTGGGAGGGCGGCCCCCGCTTTCCGGCCTTTCGCCGTCCAGGCTTTCCGGCTTGGGCATCCTCGCCATGTGTTGTGCCCGGTGTCGGCCTTGCGCTCCTCTGTTGCGTCTGTGGCGCCGCCTTCGGGTCCTGCTGTGTGGGTGTCTCCTCGGACGGGTGGGAGGCTCTCGCAGGTGCAGATGGGGCGCCGCGTTAGTCGGACCGTTCGTGCCCGTCGCCCTGTTTGTAGGGTTTCTGCGCACGATGTCAGATCCTTTGCTGCCTCCTTCCGGTTCCTGCCACGTCGATCCTTACCTGCCTTCGCCTCAGCGGTTTTGTGGGTCTTCTATCAATTCCTTCATCTCCTCCTACCTCTCCGTGTCCAGTGGTCGACCCCCTCGGCTGGTGATTGCTCTCGGGGGTCGTGTTTCCTGGTGCTCTGGCGAAGATCCCTGGTCTTCCCCCCTTGTCCCTCGTTCTTTTCCTTTGTTTTATATGACAAAGGGGGGGGGGGGGGGGTGTACGGGTTTGCAACACTGGATTGCAAGTTTGGGATTGTGTATTGTTCTAGTACATAAGTGTTTTTGCCACATTGAAAATTGTGTTTTGTTCTTGTGTTCAGTGTTTTTGTTGGTTTTTGAAGAAAAGGGATTTTGGGTACAGTACCTTTTTGGTTTCAGACAAGTCTATGTTTTTGCATTACTATGAATGACGGGCATGTGTTAAAACTGTTCTTTTTAGCTACTCCTCAGTTTTTCACTCTTTTATTAGACTCTCTTGTTTACATTGTGCCTTTGTCATTCATACTTTTGTTTTATGCATTGTTTTTTTTGGTAGGTTGGGCTTGGATGTCCTCCTCCTATTTGTTATGCAGCCTTGACGTTGGATTTGCCAAGACTACTAACAAATTGGGAGGTTTGACGTACCTCCCAACCTACCAAATAGGAAAACCTACTATTTGGTAGTAGTCTTGGAAAATCCAACGTACATAATACCCTCCCTCACGCCGGACCCCTGCCCATCCGCGTTCTTCTGCTGACGTGAGATGTGATAACAAGAGAGGGTCGCTCATGCGCACGTTCGACAGGGATCTGCACATGACGGAACACGGGATGGGCCTTAAGCGGTAACTAAGGTAAACCCCTTTTTCTTCTCTTCTATGCTTTTTTCACCTTCGGTGGTAGTTTTGGTTAATGTACAACGTCTCCTAGAGCAAGATAAGGAGTAGACTCTAGACGTTTTCTTTTTAACCGCGGTTGGAATGACGACATAGCAGTCAAAATAGACAAGTCGTCATTGCAATTAGGTTAATAGCCTTGACGTTGGATTTTCCAAGACTACTACCAAATAGTAGGTTTTCCTATTTGGTAGGTTGGGAGGTACGTCAAACCTCCCAGAGGGTGCTGGTTCTTCCTAGAAATAAGAGTAATTCGTCGATTTTGTCGATATTCTACTTGCCCTAGACCTCGTGGCCAGCCTCTCAGTAGGGTCTGTTTATGGCTAGGAAGTGTAATTTTAGGATTTATTATTACATTATTATTGTGCCATAAAACTATGTGGCCCTCTCCTACTAGACGATAAGATAGTCTCAGTTTGTTTGTTGTTGGTGCTGTTCCCCAGGCTGTCTGGCCGAGCAGCCCCAAGGTCCTGAGCAAGGCCAAGGCCATAACTGAGCACCCCCACAAAATCCTCGCTGCTTACCACTAATAGAGCCCAGGTGACCGAAGCCACTCCAAGGCGGGGAGCTGAGGAGGGTGCGGAAACGCCCCGGAAACCAAAGCCCCACCCAAGGCCCTGTGCTGCTTAGCAATTATGAAGGGAAAGCTGAGGGGAAAAGGAAAAATGTGACGCTTTGGCTCCCAAGTAGGAAGAGACGCCGTCATTTGAGATCTAGAAAATATATGTCTAAAAAAATGTCTAAAGGTAACTACACCGGTATGGTTCTTCTTGATCTACAAAAAGCGTTTGACACAGTAGACCATGATATCCTATGTAATAAACTACAAGCAATGGGCATAGGGTCTGTGAACTGGTTTAAATCTTATCTTAGTGGTAGAACCCAAAGAGTCAAAATTGATGATAATATATCTGATCCTATGCCAATTAACTGTGGGGTCCCGCAGAGAAGCATCCTTGGTCCCTTACTCTTTCTCTGTTATGTGAACGACATGGAACTGAGCGTATCATGTAAATTATTACTGTATGCAGACGACAGCGTGCTTCTGGTTTCAGGAAAAGACCCAATAAGTATTGCCGCTTCACTTTCCAAAGAACTAGAATCATGTAGTGAATGGCTAGTGGACAATAGACTATCTCTTCACCTGGGCAAGACGGGAGCCATCTTATGTGGAACAAAACGTAACCTGAAAGACATTGTGGGCTTCTCGGTCAACTGTAATGATATTCCTATAACAACAGTGTCACAAGTTAAATATCTCGGACTAAAACTGGACGCGAGTTTGTCAGGTGAAACAATTTTGGAATCTATCCTGAGTAAGTGTAGAGCACGTATAAAATACCTGTATAGACAAGTGGGATGCTTGCCCGCGGCGACCAAAAAGACCCTCTGCCAAGCGCTTGTACAATGTCATTTTGACTATTCTGTGTCATCCTGGTACTCTGCATCATCTAAATCAGCACAGCACAAACTTCAGGTCACTCAAAATAAAATGGTTAGGTTCATGCTGAACCTAGGACCCAGATCACATGTTGGCCAGGAACAACTTCAGTCACTAGGTATGCTCAATTTCTCTGACAGGGCCAAACATCAGGCTCACTAATGCCTTCAAAATTTTCTATGACAGAGCTCCAGAGTATCTAAAGAATGATTTTGTTAAAGCAAATGAGAGGAGTGGACATAATACAAGAAACAGGATGTTTAATTTTAAGGTCCCGAGAATCCAAGGACAGGGTAAGCAAACATTCTTCTTCACCGCCATCAAAGACTGGAACGACCTACCCCAGTCAGTCCGTGAAAAGAGAACACTGTATTCCTTCAGACGTAGCCTGAAGGAACACCTGAACCGGACAGCTGCGAGAAGGGAGCACCAAGCTTATGTCTACTACTAAATGCGACATAAGAGATAGACAAACCAAACTGAAATGATTACTGATTACGGATTACTGATATTTACTATAGGATGTAAGGTATCTTAAAATAACCCCCTAGAAATACTTTCTCTAAAGTATCTATTTCTTTATCCTCCCCATTTTCCCCAGCTAACCTAATCCCACAAGGACCCCAATGGAAATACGCCTAACGGCCTTATTGGGCTATCCTTAGTTGGAATTATGCAAGGCTGGTACATGTCATATTTGTAACATACTATGTGGTACCAACTCTGTAAATTGCTAACTGAATAAATATTATTATTATTATTATTATTATTATTATTATTATATTATATCGCTCAGCTCTCACTCTGATAAACCAGCCCATCACCATATGACTAGAACCCAATCCTCTCAGCATCAGCTAGGAGGGGCCCTAGAAAGCCGCCTTTGGCGGTGGGATAGCTCCCCTATTTCAACTCCTTTCGGGGTTGGGCACCCACCCAGATAGTCTCAGTAGTTGAGGGTGTTGGGCTAGTCCTGACTATTATACTATGTATTCTCCTATACTTGTTGCAGACTTGATAGTAAAATTGTTAGGATCATACTTATATTTCCGGCGGGGGACCTGTCTCGCGAACGCGTTCCACCCTTGCCGGGCGTTCCACTATTGGCGTTCTGGTGTTGTGCAGGATCCAAGTAACCAGTTTGTTGTCTTGAACTAGAACGAACTCCCGGCGGAAGAGGAAGGCTTCCAAGAGATGTTTCGGCTCAGCCGGAACGACTCACCTATACTATTCTTAAATATTCCTAGCTCGGCGGGAAGACTGCTAATCTGTCATCAGGGGGGAAGTCATTGCTAACCACTCTCCTCTCACGGCGAGATGGTCGCTTACTGGAAAGTGCTTTCTAGTCAGCACTTAGTATGGGTCAATGATAATCGTTATCATAGGTAAGCAGTCTTAAACTACTTCATGAGAAAACCACACATGGGTTTTCCATAAGGAGACACAAGAAACTTAGAGTAGTGGTGATCGCACGTCTACTTTTCTTTTGTATTATAAGGTAACGGTAGAGTTAAAATGTCTCAGGTTGTTCTTATGAGCATTGATTCTTGGAAATTTCTTTTCCAGGTAGGCCTACACTTCTCCTCGGCGAGGAGCTCCGGATCGTCACCGATCCCGGCGGGGGAGGACTAATCATGGAACATATTGCTTTCTGTTCATCCTGATTTATATGCCAACCTTCCTGTAACCGGACATAAGCACGTCTGTGTCAAATTACGTGTCTCATGCCTAGATAGATCACATGGACAGTGAGATACAAAACGGTGCAATGTGTGTGTGCGGCTATAAAATGGTTTCATTAACCATAAGGAGGAAGGGTGTCGTACAGTGTTATTAGCCATCAAAACTTGTTTCATAGAATATAGTAAAGATGTTGCCCATAAGGCACTACAATGTTCCCAATATTGCTAACCCTCCTAAATCGAATACTCGTTCTGGCACAGTGACAAAGAAAAGAGTATCGAAAGTAGTGTCGAAACCTATGATTAGTTCAGACGATTCTACCGATGACGCCACACAGAAAGCTAGTCCCCCCCCCCCACGCCGGTCGGTGAAGCGGCCTGCGCCGGATTCGTCGAAACCACCGCAGTCGAGATGTCGGTCCAGATTGAGGTCTCCTCTGCGCAGGACAATCTCTTCACCGCCAATACAACAGGCGGCAAAGAGGAAGCGGACAGGAACGCCGGAGGACGCGGCTCAGTCCGATTCTAGTGCTTCCAAATCGCAGTCCCGTACGGCGACCTCCAGCGTGAGGTCTAAGACATCGCCTTCGCCGGCACCAGAACCTACAAGGCTGTCCCTGGCTGTGCCGAAAGTCAAATCCGGCCAGTCGGGGACGGTCCGTAGGGGAGCTGCGCCGCCGCCCAGAGACACGTCCAGTGAACATTTTAGCCACCCTGTAGGCCACCATGTCTCTCCGTCAGTGAGACCAAGGCCCTACATTATACCCCGCAGTCACACACCTCAATGCCGTGTGCCATCAATAGTGTTCGCAGAATAATATAGAGGTTATCCTCAAAAAGTCAATTGAGGTCCCTATTCCGTCGTTCATTCCCAACTTAGGATGGGAAGATTTTGAGCGCGAGGTTCTCGAACCCAATGTCCGGTCTGAAGGTGTTCAACTCCCCTCAGCCCGGTTACTGGAATCAATGGAGTGTCAATCCATTCATGACGATGTTTCAGAGCACTTAAGAGTCGGGTCAACAGGTGGCTTCAGCAGGGCAATCTGATATCGAATCTCAATATATGTCCACGGATCAAACCAGGGAGTTCGTGACTAAAGAGGACCTCCAAAACTTAATGGATGTAATAATGAGTAAATTCGGAGGGGATACTTCTGTGCCAGTTTCTCCCGCTCCAACGCCAGTTGCGAGGCCTTTGGGTTCAATGCAGGTTGCACCTAAACAAGTAATTACTCCCTCCCATGTCACTACTAGTTTGTCTAATGTTACACCCACTCTCATGACTTCCAATGTTCGTGTGTTGGCTGATATCATTCCACCTCCCCTAGATAAAACTCCTGTAAAGAAAGGTCCGATGCCTCTGCTGTATGGGCCTGACAGGTCCTGGACAACCCTTACTGCTCTTAACCCTCAGGCTGCGCAACCGCCAGTGTAGGGGGAACCGCCGGTCCCCGAACATTGGAGTATTGAATTATGCGAGTCAAAGAAACTTAGAGCTAAGAATATTTCAGGTGAGGTGTTAGATGTTACTGTGATGGCCATTCCTAATGTGTACACCCCGGATTATTTTGTTTATGCTCCATCACCTGCTCTGCCACCGGCTTCATCTGTGAGGCTGTATTCAGACTGGTCAAAACTCGACGGTTTTAATGGCATCAAAGCTCTTTTCAGTCTAACACCTGAGTTAGTCACTCAACCGATTCGTGACCAGTCTGGTAATCCAGTCTTACACATTGGAACGGTAGGCGCGGGTCCATGGCTAGACTGGGAGTAGGGAGCGCAGAACTTCGCAAGCACTATTACTAGTAAATCAACTCATCAAAATCCGCAGGAATGACATAGTTGGTACTCTTTACCAGTAGCCATTGTGGGGGGGCGTTTCAAAAACAGTTTTGGAATTTTTGAGTGCCCCTAAACTATCATTATGTGAAGTAAACGACCCATTCTCAAGTCCTACTCCCTCTCAGATTGATAAGGATTTCAAACTTAGACAAAAGGCTTGGAGGCTGTTTTCTCAATTCCTGATCAGTCGCCAGTTGGCAGAGTCCCTCATTCGGACGACTGAAGCAGTAGTTTATTCACAGACTACCAAGGCTCTATCTCTTACCCGGCGACTTCTCTTGCAGAACTCTGGTCAGACACTAGGTGATATACGGGTCTCTTTCTTGAAAGCGGTCCGGGCTCGCCAAGACTTAAGAGTCTTTTTGGTAAATAAGCTGCCGGAAGTTATAGGGCGTAGGTTGTTTTTGTCCCCTGTTCTGACTACCACTCTAGTGTCACCAGAAACATGGAGGTCAGTGTGTAGCTTATTAGACTCGACGAGAACGACTGCCCCCATGCCACGGAAGGAGTCGGTTACTAAATCTAAAACTACATTTAGTCCTCGGAGTCACCCTAGTGGGTCCAATTTTTTCCGTCCTTTAAGACTCCTTCCAAGCCTGGCAACAGTGGCTCCGTGAGAGGCAAGAGTCAGGGGAAGGGACAGGGTAAGTGGTACAAAGGGCATTCCAAGGGTAAGTCAGGTCAGGAATCGTGACCCACTCCCCCTAGCCAGTCTTCACAGCCCACCACAACCCAGTCAAAAAACTAGATCACAAAGTTCTCTCTCACTCCCAGGGCCCCTGACTGGCGAGTTGGATACGAGTGTTGCTCTGCCGGACATGTCCAGTTGCGTGACTGGAGAATTGAACAGTGGTACGCAAGGGCATAGCTTGGCAGTGGTTCCGGCAGCCTCGTTTACGTCAACCTTTAGAGATCAATCATGTTTCTTTGGAGGTGGAGTCACTAGTCAAATAAATGATCGCCAAGCATATCATTGTCCCGGTCAATCCAACTCACCCTGTTTACACGTCCAGACTTTTTCTCGTGCCAAAGAGGGTCAGCGCTCAGATGAGGCAGGTCGTAGACTTGTCTCAACTGAATCGCTACATTCACAACCCATCGTTCAAGATGCTCACTGTGAATCAGATCAGGTAAACACTTCCGCCGCAGGGTTGGATGTGTTCTTTAGGCCTGACAGAAGCCTATTGGTATGTCCCAGTAAACAAACGGTTCCAAAAGTTCCTCGGTCTGAGGATCAGGCATCAGACTTATGTTTTTCAAAGAATGGCTTTCGGTCTGAACCTGGCACCTCAAGTATTTACCAAATTAGTCCGACAAGCCCTGTTACCACTATTACAGCAAGGGATCACGATCATGGGGTACTTAGACGACAGGCTAGTGGTAGTGGAGTCCGAGATATTAAGCCTCCAACATGTCAATATAATTCTACGTCATGGCAAGTCCCTCTGGTTCAAGGTCAACTTGGCAAAGTTGCACCTTGTCCCAACTAGGGCAATCCAGTGGGTGGGTCTGCTGTGGGACACAGCACACTTAACTCTCAGTCAGAGTGCAGACAATCGTGGCAGGTTTCGCAGGAAACTGTTTCGGTTTCTTCACAGCCTGACTACCACGAGGAAAGTGTGGGAGGCTCTCTCAATTGGATTCAACTAAGGGTACCATTGGGCCGGTTGAAAGTAAAGAGGTTATTCTTGGAGGGAAACAGACATTTTCCGCTTTTGCCGGCGGACAAGTCATGGCATATTCCGAAATTAATCCACAACTTACTGGCGTTCTGGGCGAGGCCAGAAATATTACACTCAATTACGACATGGACATCTCCTCCGCCTATGGTATGGGTAGACACCGATGCTTCAGGTACTCTGGGATGGGGGTATCAGTCAAACTTCTGACACCAAGGTCAGGGTCTTTGGTCCCGGTTCAAGGAGTTTCACATCAATGCAAAAGAGTTGCTAGTCCCCTTATTTTTCCTTCAGACACACGGTTCGACTCTAGTGGGAAAATCAATAGCCTTCAGAATCGACAATCTGAATGCAGTCACTTGCATTCAGAAGAAAGGGTCAACGAGGTCTCGAGCGTTGCTAGAGTTGTCGGAAGAGATATTTGTGTTGGCGGAGAAGCTAAACATTTATCTTCACGCATCCTATCTGCCAGGCGTGGCCAACATATGGGCAGATGCTCTGTCATGGTGACAGAACACACGAGTAGAATGGGCTCTCAAGCAAACCGTCTTTCAATGGATGATTGCAGAGCCGTACCATCCACAAGTGGATTTATTCGCGTCCGAGGAGAACCACAGACTCCCTCTCTTCCTAACTCGCCGGGTGCAAACCCCAGCGGGAGGACCAGATGCATTGCTGATGGACAAATGGAATTCCATTTATCTGTTTCCACCACCAGACGCTTCACTCATGTCTCAAGTAGTTCACAAACTACGGAGATATCAAGGCTTAGTCTCGATGATCGCGCCCCTATGGCCGGCTCAGGTGTGGTACGCGCAATTGAAGACGTGGTGCGAGAACCCGGTGTCACTCCCGATCTCGCATTTCCACTTAAGAGACAATTGGCAACCTAAAGACCTCGCTAACTTTTGCCTTGTGGATATTCAGAAGGCCAAATGGTTAGCCCACTATTAATCAATTGATTAATCAATACACCCTCTCTACTAGGCGTCAGTACCAATCTCACTGGAAGGCCTTTACTACTTGGATCGTTGAGACTGACCAGACCGTGGCCTCGGTGTCCTTAATTTTCAAATATCTAGATTATCTGTTTGAACATAAGGGCTTGTCAGTAGTCACACTCAAAAATCACATGACAACAATTAGAGTTCCCTTTTGGTACATGTACATGTGTTAACTGTCTTCGTAGCGCAATGGATTTCTGTGTGAGCATCCTAGGTTCGAATCCCTGGACTGCCACATGTAATTGTTGATTTCATTAATTGAGTTTAGGAGTAAAGTCGGTTGGTGGAGGTAACATAATAATGATTTGACAGAGCTCTCAGTACCGCAGGCGGAGGAGAAGGCATTCATGCGTGCATGTTTCAAGCTTCGCCCACCACCACGCCAGCTCATGCCTACCTGATCACTTGACAAAGCTTTGTCTTTACTTCATTCTCATAAATATAGTCACAATCCTACTTTTGCTTCAATTTTAAAGAAGGCTGTGTTCCTTATGGCCTTGGCTACAGGAAACCGGGTATCTGAGCTGGCGGCGATGAGCAACGAACCTGTAATAAACAAGTTCTGAATGACTAATAGGTGTTCTGTAACACTTGCCAGTTGTAAAGGAAATAAGCCTATATGTGTTAGTGTGGATTAAGTCGATTAAAAGATCAATATAGGAAAATATTCCTTGTGAAATTACGGAAAACTACAGTCATAGAGCCTGCTACACATTCATTTATATACTGACTCAATGCAGCATTATTATATTTAAGAATAAATTTGCAGTTTCCAGCTTACGGGATATTAGAGTACGGATTATATTATAATAGATATATTGTAATAATTGTATTCACCCTCAAAATGTTGATTTAATATTAGCAAGAATTATGAAACAAACATTCCTACTAAAAACGGTTTTATTGAATATCGATACTGAAATTGCATTAATCAAATAAAACAGCTTCATTCACACACTCAGCCACTCAATCTAACCCACTTATCTAAATATAACTACCTCTAAGATTACCCCAATCACTACTGATTTCTGCTTTTCACACAAAATCTCACATCAATCAACCCTTTACTCTACTGTGTGATACTGATAACGTCTAGCCCAGTAAGTAACCGCATGATTGAATTAAGATACGATATATTATCACACCCGCTAATCACACTCATCTTCTCTCTCTCTCTCTCCACTCTCACCTCCTCACCTCAGCCACGTGACTCGCTAGACTATGAGAGTCGCATTAAAGCAGTATGTCAAGCCTTAGGGAGTCACAGCAGACAATCTTCTAACGGTAGCACACCCTCCGTGGGGTCAAAAAGGCTACGGCGTCACTGACCACACACACACACACACCTCTATCAGCCACGTGACTCACTAATCTATGAGAGTCGCAAAAGGGCAGTATGTCAAGCCCTAGGGAGTCACAGCAACATCTCCTTGCGGTAGCACACCCTACGTGGGGTCAAAATGGCTACGGCGTCACTGACCGACACACACCGCACACTCACCCCTGGTGATGTGTATTGCTAATCAGTGGGATATCGCAACAGGGGAATGTCAAACCCTGGGCATCGCCTAGCGGTAGCACACCCTCTCTGGGGTCATGCTTGAACCTACCACTCTCGGCCATAGCATATTGCTAATTCGGTCGGCGTTGCAACCTTGACCATGTGTGTGGTCTGGTTCAGTCCACGGGTAGCTCGTACCCCTAGTGACTGACCGACACACACACGCACACCACCACACATCACGCTGAGTTCTGACATACAATGTTGACTCTCATCTAACTGAATTGGACTCACCTGTATGGTAGAATTAGGACACAAGGTGTCCTCGCAGCCCTGCCCCCCTTCTGTAGTGCACTCACAAATAGATACTGGTTCGTTGGGGTCGGGCAGGGGAAGAGGCCTATCCTGAGCTCCTCTGCCCTTTATATACCCTCAGTTCCCCTCCCCCATAACTCAGTTTGGAAAGGATGCCAACAGGAGTACTGGACACTCCCTCTGATCACACCTCCAAACATGAACGCACACACACATGCATGTATGCCGTAGCGTCAGGCATACACATGTAAAGTCAGTGAAAATAGGTTAGCCTAAACGGAAACCGGATGCGGAAATACCTTGAGCCGATCAGGCCAAGTGGGATATCTCTATTGGTCTAACTGGTAAAGTGTCTGCCTCACAACCCAAGGGTTCCGTGTTCAAGCCCCCGCCAGGGCTTGATATTTTCGGGAGGCTATTCCCGCATCTAACGAAGTTTAGGTGTGCTGGTAAAATTGTTCAGATGGTTGAGAGTAAGATCGGAGCTCCATAAATCCTCTTTCGGGTATGGTGTAAAAACCAATTCCTACACACACGCCTACCCTCTCTCTCTTCCTTTCTTTCTCTCCTGTACTCACGTCCACGATTTCCCGCGCGGATAATTACCTATCTACCTATAAGTAAATACTCAGTCACGGTCCCGTGACAGAACCCAATTGTCTTTGGTTCGCGCGGCGCAATGCAAGTGTTCAGATTGCGCCGTCGCCACTTTTGTCGCCAAAAACGAACACCATGAGCATGTGTTCACCGAGTTTGAGGTGCCGGCTGTTACGACCGGGCACTCGGGTACACTAGGGCTCTTACACAGGACTCGAGTATGGCTCGCTGCCACAACGGAAACACACGATCCCAACCCCAGAGTACTGCCAGCCGAACAAAAAAACGCCACTACCCTCCAGAGTTCTATCTGCTATAACGGGGTATACAAGAACTCGGTACTAGCGTTTCACACAACAGACTAATAGCAAGACGGGAGTTATCTAGTCTGGTCAACAATCAAACAAAGAAGAAAGTACTACAACACTAAAGAATAGTGTTGGCCGAAGCCGAAGTAATCCACCCTTGAACTAAGAACTTAAGAAGTCCTCCACCCTCTACTTCGGATCGGCACTATTACGTTACGTTAAACAATAGTCCTCGAGCATCAAGCAAGGAATCTTCTGATAAGTTAGATGCTTCTCGAATACTCGTAAGAAGTAAGTATCGGATTTTGAACAGCAATTTAATGAATAACTCACTGGTAATTAAAGGCTTTAAATTGACATAAGAAGAATTATAAGAATAAGAATAAGCAATAGGATATGGCAAACATTAAGAAGAAGTACTCCGACAATGCACTGGCAATAGCCTACTAAGATTGTGCTCGTGGGCCACTAATCTCTGAAGTAGCTAAGCGTGCCACACATGAAATCAATAGTGCTTAAACAATAATATACATAAGGAGAAGCTTCAATACTATACTGTATCTGCTGGTCGAGCAAAGTCTAGCTGGGATATCTAAGGTTAAGAGACAATGGCTGAGCAAGCGGCTCGTAGCCTAGCGAGGTCCTTAAGACTGTGCGGCCAAATTACGGTAATTGACGGGATGCTCTCTTGAGAGATCCAGATCACTAGTATCTGGTTCTCTCCTGGCGATCCTCTCAAAGTCAAGCAAATGAGATAGCACAGTGTTGGGTGGCACAGGCAAAAGCCCTCACTCGCAACACAGTGCTAAACTCCCACGGTACACAGTCAGAAAGACCACCTAGGCGTTCCACGTCTCCGTTGCAATTGTACTGGTTCAACCGCAACCTAGTACTCATAGGAAATCACAACTCAGAAACCCTATCCCAGTCTAGCATTGCCTAAACCAGCAGAAAACAGGAACATGAATAATCGCACACAGGGAAATGCATATACGAGTGCAACAAACATCAATCAATCCTATTCTAGTTAACCCTTCCAAAAATAGGCTATCTAACAGGCACTTATCTCGTGAGAACTCAAGCGATAATACTTTGGCTGACTAAATCTGCACCAAAGGGGTCATTGAGGTTATAAAGGGTCGAGAAGGGAAGAAGATAGGCTGTTCAGAGAGTAGAGAAAGTTCACATCAGTCGGAAGAATATGGATAGTTGCAAGGGATATGAGAAGTCGCTTTGCCTGATGAGTTCTGAAGAATTGTGGCGAGGACCTCTCCTTTTTATACTCGGCCCTCTAGCGGCATATCTCAAACTACTTAAGGACCGCCCACTGGCAATCATGACGTCATATTCTCTCTCAATCTGGGATCGACAAAGAACTTCCCACGCGCTGAAAGGGAGGAAGGGAGGAGGGAGGAGGGAGTGAGGCCTACACACCTCGTGGCGCGCTCACTGGCCGTCGTTACATAACTCTCTCTCTCATCATTGTATATAAGTCCCACACACAATACTTATATCTAATGATATAAAATAGAACTCGTTGACTTAGAAGAAAACAAAATACATAATGATAATACTTATAGTACAACGGTTCACATAAACTGAGTTAGGAAACTCTACACAGACTACAGCCAAAGTTCCTGCCCTGACGATCCTAGCGAGAGTGGGGCCTGACTGGGCGTTCTGTACAGCATGCTCATACTCGACATGCGTCACACCTCCCCCAAGATTTTACTTGCTCAACCCTGAGCTAAAATCTGATATACAGAACCCCATCAAACCCCTCACACCCAGCGACCGCATGGCACTAAAACAACGCTGAGTTTATCACTAAAACACATCTTATAAAAAAAAAAAAATCACATTTCATAACTCCTCCCAACAATAGTAAAAGACATAATATCATGCTCCCAGAGCGAGCTTACCGCAGCTCAGCCGTTTGATAGTTCGTGGACTACTCAAACACTATAGGCTATGACAAACTTATACAATTATCTATATCAAAAAGAAAGAGTTTTTATATGATTTTTTATATTTTAATATGTTTTTTTCCGGCTGCACTATAAGGGCAGCCTATTTTCTTCTATACCAAACGCTCAACAATCCTGCTTTACGACCCAATACGCTGGGCTACAACCGCGAGCCAACAAGCACCAAGCGCAAAATACTACTCAAACCAAAGCAGGAGGCTACCCGTGTGTCAATCTCTTCGGGATCATACACCTGTGATAGCCTACGACTGATCATCTACCCTCGATAAACAATCCGCAATCACATTGTCACATCCCGCAATATGCCGGATGTCCAGGTTATACTCCTGCAACATCAATGACCACCGGGTCAGTCTCATATTGCGATTGTGAAATTGATTTAGGAATCTCAAAGGGTGATGATCAGTGTAGATAACCACGACTGGGCCATAGGCTGGAACATACACCTCGAAGTGCCTGAGTGACAGCACAATCGCCAGTAATTCCTTTTCTATTGTAGAATAGTTCTTTTGTGCAGCATTGAACTTCTTAGAAAAGAAACTTACTGGGTGTTCCACACCTTCATTGTCTGTCTGTAGCAAGACGGCACCAGCCCCTACACCACTAGCATCTGTTGCCAGCTGAAAAGGCCTGTTAAAGTCTGGGGCCCTGAGTATCGGGTGAGTACACAGCAAATGCTTCACTAAATTAAAAGCCTTTTCACACTCAGGCGCCCACAAAAACTTTTTGTCTTTAGATAACAAATCTGTGAGAGGTGCCAACACCGTAGAGTAACCTTTTATAAAGCGTCTGTAGTAGCCTATCATACCCAAGAATCTCATGATCTGCTTCTTGGTGGTTGGGTGCGGAAATTTATTGATAGCCTGTACCTTGTTCTGAGGAGGGCACACCTGTCCCCTTCCCACTACAAACCCAAGGTACTGCACAGTGGCTTTTACGAAGTCACACTTTGCCAAATTTACTACCAGACTTGCTTCACTAAGTTTCCGGAACAAGGTCTCCAGGTGCTCACAATGGCTCTCAAAGTCGTCATCATAAATGATTACATCGTCCAAGTATACGGTGCAATTTGGAATGTCCTTGACAATTTCATTCATCAGGTTCTGAAACGTTGCTGGTGCATTCTTAAGTCCGTAGGGCATAACATTACACCGGTAAGTACTCCCGTCCACCACAAAACCACATACCTCTTTAGCGCGCTCGGACAAAGGTACTTGCCAGTAACCTTTTACTAAATCAACTTTAGACAAAAACCGAGCATTACCAATTTTATCAACACTATCATCAACCCGAGGAAGAGGATATGGGTTAGTTGGAGTCAAACCGTTTAGCCTACGGAAATCAATACAGAAGCGTACCTTGCCATCTGGTTTAGGCTGCAGTGTTACGGGGGAAGTCCATTTAACGGTACCCTTCTCTATCAACCCTCTACCGAGCATATACTCCAACTCATCCCTCAGAGCGGGTAGTTTTATGGGGGGCACACGGTATGGGATTGACTTAAAGGGTAGATGGTGCCCCACGTCAACATCATGCATAGCCTGAGTAGTGAGGCCTGGATGTTCAGCGAATACAGTGGGGTATAAACCGAGCAACTGACGGATAGCTTCAAATTGCGGCTCAGGCAAATGGGCTATAGCCTCGTCAGCCCTTAGGCTCGAGTTCCCCGCCCACTGATCCGCTGAAACATGGTGATCCCAGCTATCCTCCTCTGAAGCTTGACTGTCCCCCTCTCCTTCTCCACCACGGCCGCAACAAGCCAACACAGGGACAGTGAGAGGCTCAGAGGGGCGCCTCACATACTCTTTTATCAGGTTCACGTGACATAACTGATTCTTCTTCCTCCTGTCTGGAGTGGCAACAAGGTAATCTAGGTCCGAAATTTTCTCCACAATTTTATAGGGTCCAGTATACTTCGCCGACAAGGGGTTACCCACCAAAGGCAACAAAATCAACACCTCCTGTCCCACAATGAACTCCCGGAGCTTCACTTTGTGATCATACCTGTCCTTCATTAAAGCTTGTGACCCTGTTAAATTCCGACCTGCCATCTCCAGACTCTTAAGCATGCGCTCACGGCTTTCAAACACATACTTCAACAAGGAACAAGGCGGCACAGTTCCTTCCCAAATTTCCCGCAGCATATTAAGGGGGCCCCTGACTCGGTGTCCAAAAATCAGCTCGTTTGGACTAAATCCCAGGCTCTCACCAGGCACTTCCCGAGCAGCAAACAGTACATACGGCAATCCAAGATCCCAATCTCTTCCGTTATCAGCACAATAACACCTGAGCATGCTTTTAAGGGTGGCATGCCACCGCTCAAGCACCCCTTGGCTCTCAGGGTGATACGCTGACGATACCACCGCCCGTATTCCATGCTGTTGCATTGTTTGCTTAAAGAGATTGGAGGTGAAATTGGACCCCTGATCAGACTGAATCTCCTCCGGGTACCCGTACCTTGAAAAGTACCACAACAAGTTACTGACTACCGTCTTAGCCATGCCGTTTTTCATGGGGTATGCATCGGGGTATCTAGTGGCAACATCCATGATGGTTAACAAAAATTTATTACCAGCCTTTGTGGGAGGGAGGGGACCAACCATGTCAACAACAATCTTACTAAAAGGTGGCCCAATTACAGGAATAGGGTGCAACGGAGCTTTAGGAATAACTTGGTTTGGTTTCCCGACCCGTTGACAAATATCACATGAGTTTATCCAGGACTGCACATGAGACTTCATCCCCGGCCACCAAAACAACTTCCCCAAAGCCGCCACCGTTTTTCTTACCCCCAAATGTCCTGCCAGCGGTGTGTCATGCGCCAAACTCAGTAGGCTATCCCTGCACTCCCGCGGCACCATCAACTGGTCCACTACCCCGGACCCCATCTTCCAGCTACGGTTAGGGTCTTGAAAACGCCGATACAGGATGCCATCTAAATAAAAAAAATCTCCCGGCTGTGCATCACCGTCCTCGTCGAGCTCCACAGCTCCATTAGCACACGTTTGGAGCTCAGGGTCCTCCAGCTGCAACCGACGTATATCTGAGGGTGCCAAGCGATCTAACTGCTCCCGGAGCAATGCATGACCCTCCCCGATACTGAGCTGCTCCCTCTGTCTCTCTCGATGTTCATAACGTTGCTGTCGTGGAGACTCGTCATGCCCAGCCTCGTCACTCTCGATGACAGGCCCAGGGGCTACTCCAGAACTAAGTAATGGTGCTAATACTGAATCACCCAGGAGAGCCGCCGAGTCAAAACTCTTAAAACCAACTCCAGCTTTAGCCTCCTCCTGTTGATCGTTCCTCTGCTGGTCTGAAGACGGAGGACTAGGCTGTGACACTTTAGCTGCCCGAGCTCGGGTGACAGCACACGCCATGGGTTGTGCCTGGCACCGCTCGACCCACTCTCGCTCTTCCCTACTCACGTCGGCCGGCCTCTCGGCAACGACTAAGGGTAGAACCTCAGAAGCGGGCATTGCAAAGTCGTTGCCGAGAAGAAGGTCGACGCCCTCCACTGGCAGTTTCTCCACAATCCCAACATCCAATTCACGTGCCACACCATCCACCTCCAACTCCAACCGCACCAGCGGGTATGACCGAGTTGCATTAATACCCTGCACCACCACCACCCGAGCCGCATTTATAGGGTAGCCAGTCAAGTTTTTCATCAAAGTCTGGGAAGCACCTGTATCACGCAAGACCTCTACTCCATGCTTGCGCCCCGCCCACATCACGCAACCCCGTCCTCTATGGTCGCAAAAAACATCCTGAGCAGGGTTCGAGCCTCCCAGGTGCTTCTGCATTGGCTGTGCCTCAGCCTCTGACGAACTGCCCCGGGCAAACTCAGAAGGCTTCAGAGACACACCAATGTTGCAGGCCAAAGACACAGCTGCTGTAGGTGGTTTGCTAGGACAGACTCTTGCAAAGTGCCCCTTTTTATGACATTGATAACACTCTAACTCCCCTTTGGGCTTCCCTTGGTACTGGGAAGGGCCCGGCCCCTTCTTAAATGGGACGGTGCTAGTCTTGTGGTCAGTCTTGGTATCATAACTCTTGTACTTGTTTGCATAAGATATATTACTAACTCGGGGGGGTGGGGCGTCACGCCCCTTGTTACCTGCCTCACTACGCTGGGCAGACCCGCACCCACGAATTAATGATAGTCGGAGGTCAGCCATCTCAGCTGCCTCCTGTAGAGTTTTTGGATTCTTTTCTTTAATAGTTAAAGTCATTTCTGCACCTGTACACTTATAAAACTGCTCGAGCAGAAACAGCTCCGTCAACTGTTCGGCCGTCTCAGCTTTCTCAGAACGTGTCCAGTTTGTAAGTGCATCTTTTAAGTCCCGGGCATGCTCAAGAAAGGTCGCCTCCCTAGTCTTTGTAACACCCCGAAACTTCAATCGATATGTTTCTGGTTGCAACTCGTATGCCCGTAGGACAGCTCTCTTCAATACTGGGTAGTCAATGCAAGACTCTAAAGGTAGTGCATCATAAGCCTTCAGACCCTTACCCGTAAGTCTTGAGGAGACTAGAGCTGCCCACTTCTCTTCAGGCCAATTATGCTCCCTACACTTCTTCTCAAAACGATTAAAAAATTCTGTGACTTCAGTTTCACTAAATGCTGGCACCAATTTGATTAAGTGGGACAAGGACTGTTCTCTTACTTGGCCCTCACGGCCCATCCGAGTCCCTGTCGACTCTGCACGAGTCTTATCTAAATCTATTTGAGCACAATATTTCTCGGAGTCGTACCTAAGCTCAGCCTCATGCCTCCTGGTCTCATCCTCTTGCCTCCTAACCTCAATCTCATGCCTCCTAGTCTCATTCTCCTGCTTCCTAGCCTCAGTCTCATGCCTCCTAGTCTCAGCCTCAATCTCCTTCTCATGCCTCCTAGCCTCATTCTCCATTTTAGCAAGCTCGAGTTTAAATATCATCTCAGGAGACAGGCCGGAAGAGGGAGCTGCCACTACTGAAGGAGGGGGGGCAAGAACTGGGGAACCACCATACGCACCGCCCGAGGGCACTCCAATCTTCCAATGCTCATCCCTCTGTGGGAGAGTGCTAACCTCCGGCAACTGAGTGGACGGCACTGTGGGAGTCGAGTGAGAGGGGATCTGGGGAGGAACCCCCCCAAACGCCCTCTCCTCCGAAACCCCATGTCGCCCACGCAACACCCAGGAAATCAGCTCCCCCTTGGACATCCCTCCTACATTGGATAGACCCAAAACCTTGGCTATCAGGTGCAAGCCATAAACATTCACCCCAGTCAGCCTCTCCTCCGTCACGTGGTACTGCTTACTCACAAAAAGTCTAGCATCCTCCTCACTAGTTACTAACGGCACCTCCTCACTTAGCATCTCTCGCTCCTCGTCAGTACTAGGGCCCGACATACTGAAGTTCACCAAAAAATTCTCGAGACAAAAGTGTTAAACTCCCTTATGCAAGCACTAATTACTAAATTAACTGGAGTCTCTTAAATGCTCTCCTAATTGCCTTACAAAAAAAAAATATTCTTCAATATGTACGCTAAAGTACGAACAAACAAATGTTGTACAACTCTGCAAAAAATTATACTGTTCACAAAATCCTAAGCAAGGTCGCCATTTGTTACGACCGGGCACTCGGGTACACTAGGGCTCTTACACAGGACTCGAGTATGGCTCGCTGCCACAACGGAAACACACGATCCCAACCCCAGAGTACTGCCAGCCGAACAAAAAACGCCACTACCCTCCAGAGTTCTATCTGCTATAACGGGGTATACAAGAACTCGGTACTAGCGTTTCACACAACAGACTAATAACAAGACGGGAGTTATCTAGTCTGGTCAACAATCAAACAAAGAAGAAAGTACTACAACACTAAAGAATAGTGTTGGCCGAAGCCGAAGTAATCCACCCTTGAACTAAGAACTTAAGAAGTCCTCCACCCTCTACTTCGGATCGGCACTATTACGTTACGTTAAACAATAGTCCTCGAGCATCAAGCAAGGAATCTTCTGATAAGTTAGATGCTTCTCGAATACTCATAAGAAGTAAGTATCGGATTTTGAACAGCAATTTAATGAATAACTCACTGGTAATTAAAGGCTTTAAATTGACATAAGAAGAATTATAAAAATAAGCAATAGGATATGGCAAACATTAAGAAGAAGTACTCCGACAATGCACTGGCAATAGCCTACTAAGATTGTGCTCGTGGGCCACTAATCTCTGAAGTAGCTAAGCGTGCCACACATGAAATCAATAGTGCTTAAACAATAATATACATAAGGAGAAGCTTCAATACTATGCTGTATCTGCTGGTCGAGCAAAGTCTAGCTGGGATATCTAAGGTTAAGAGACAATGGCTGAGCAAGCGGCTCGTAGCCTAGCGAGGTCCTTAAGACTGTGCGGCCAAATTACGGTAATTGACGGGATGCTCTCTTGAGAGATCCAGATCACTAGTATCTGGTTCTCTCCTGGCGATCCTCTCAAAGTCAAGCAAATGAGATAGCACAGTGTTGGGTGGCACAGGCAAAAGCCCTCACTCGCAACACAGTGCTAAACTCCCACGGTACACAGTCAGAAAGACCACCTAGGCGTTCCACGTCTCCGTTGCAATTGTACGGGTTCAACCGCAACCTAGTACTCATAGGAAATCACAACTCAGAAACCCTATCCCAGTCTAGCATTGCCTAAACCAGCAGAAAACAGGAACATGAATAATCGCACACAGGGAAATGCATATACGAGTGCAACAAACATCAATCAATCCTATTCTAGTTAACCCTTCCAAAAATAGGCTATCTAACAGGCACTTATCTCGTGAGAACTCAAGCGATAATACTTTGGCTGACTAAATCTGCACCAAAGGGGTCATGGAGGTTAAACAGGGACGAGAAGAGAAGAAGATAGGCTGTTCAGAGAGTAGAGAAAGTTCACATCAGTCGGAAGAATATGGATAGTTGCAAGGGATATGAGAAGTCGCTTTGCCTGATGAGTTCTGAAGAAATGGTGGCAAGAACCTCTCTTTTTATACTCGGCCCTCTAGCGGCATATCTCAAACTACTTAAGGACCGCCCACTGGCAATCATGACGTCATATTCTCTCTCAATCTGGGATCGACAAAGAACTTCCCACGCGCTGAAAGGGAGGAAGGGAGGAGGGAGGAGGGAATTAGGCCTACCGGCCCCGCGTGGCGCACTCACTGATCCCCGTTACGTAATATCTCTCTCTCTCTCCTCTCATCATTACATATAAGTCCCACACACAATACTTATATCTAATGATATAAAATAGAACTCGTTGACTTAGAAGAAAACAAAATACATAATGATAATACTTATAGTACAACGGTTCACATAAACTGAGTTAGGAAACTCTACACAGACTACAGCCAAAGTTCCTGCCCTGACGATCCTAGCGAGAGTGGGGCCTGACTGGGCGTTCTGTACAGCATGCTCATACTCGACATGCGTCACAGATGGAAATCGCGAAAAATGTAAGGCTTCGACAACACTCATGAGCCAAATTCAAGACCCAAAATACTTGTCAAGTGCCTCCTTGGACTTTTGGAACATAATATGATGGAGGGAGTTAATTGGGTTAAACATGAGGGTCTAGAAAAATCACCCCCTTAATCATAATGTATCATATACAAAGGTTAGCGTAATATAATTTTGAAGCACATTCTTCATCAAGGCAAAAGTTATGGCGGTAAAAAAGATGGTGATCAAAGAAATGAGAATTCGAACATGCATAACATTCTTGTACTTATATAACAAATGCGATAAAAGGCTCATATTTTATTCAATATCATATTCTTTATCAAGGTAAAGGTAATAGTGGTAGGATCAGGAAGGATGAACAAATGACAAAAACAAAACTTATCATACCAGTACGTAGATAATAAAAAATTAGAAAGAAAAAGGGTCCCATGAAAAAAATGATATATCTTAATATAAATGTTTGTATACGGTGAAGGTATTAGAGTAGACATAATAACAGCTAACACCTGAGTGAAGCATACATACTTTTATAGTACTAAAGTATGTAACAAATAAAAATTGAAATTATTAATTTATGGGAAGAAGAAAATATATACTAATCCACTACTTAACTACACTGTAAATATAATGGGTATGCAAAGTGTAATTACGGTGTCCATAATAAAGTAAAGGGTAAACTGATGATAATAAACCCATCTAACACAAGGGTAGAAAGCGGCTCGCTTGGTGTAGTGACTAGCGTCTCGGACTTCCACCCAGAAGGCCCGGGTTCGCGCCCACGCTCGGCGCATTAAAGATTTTTCACAAGCACTGAGTCGTTACCATCCCTCATGAGCAAAGGGATGGGGTAGTAGTACAGGACCCCAATGGAAATATTCGGCCTTATTGAGCTATCCTTAGCTAGCTTAGCATGTGCTAGCTTTAAGAACTATTATTATTATTATTATTAAAGGTATATCACAGTCAGTATACCCAATGAGTTTATTTAACATTATTATACCTTTGATCTTGTACAGTATATATCAAATACGAAACATTATAGATAAAAAACTTTGCATGCGAGTATTTCAGAAAACATTACTTATGAAGGGAAAATTAAGTAATGGAGGAAGATAGAGGAAGGATTAATACCTGAGATGAGAACATAATTATGATAACCTATAGTCTGTGTTTTACCAGTTGATGGTATATTGCCATTTTCCCATCATAATTATTTGGCTATTAAATAGAGTTTGAAGCAACATATGTTGTTAAATATGAAAGCTTGGTACCTGTACACTGTCACAACAAACCAGGTTATAAAAAGGGAGTGACAAAGGTATATACAATCATTGAGTAATGTATGGTGATTTAACTTTCTACCATAATGCTTGATGGGTATATTACAAACCTACAGCTTTTTTTTTTTTTTTTTTTTTTTTTTTTTCTATGTGATTGAGGGAAGCAAAAGGCAGAACTGCCTATAGCGAGTGCCTCCCCCATAGTTGAAAGAGTGACAGGGCCAAAATCAAGGGACGTTCGAGCCAAAATGCCTGGACACACAGAGTTTGAAGCAATTTAAGTCATAGGAAGCGGGAAAAATTGATTCTGGGAGAGAGTTCCAGAGCTCAGCTGTTGAGTAGAAGAAAGTTTGAGAGTAACGTTTCACTCTTGGGTTGGAGAGTTGCACAGAGTAGGGGTGGGATTGAGTTGCAAGACGGGTACCACGTGCCCTACGTAAAGGAGGTAGTATGTACTGGGATAGCTCTGAGGAACACTGATTATTATAGTAGCGATAGAATAGCGAGAGAGATGCAACATTGCGGCGGAGAGAGAGAGATTGCAGAGAGTTGGTGAGTGGACGGGAGTTAATGATACGAAAGGCCTTCCTTTCAACCTTGTCTAGGAGAGCGGTATGCCATTATATGCCCATGTTCTAGGAGAGCGGTATGCCATTATATGCCCATGTTCTAGGAGAGTGGTATGCCATTATATGCCCATGTTCTAGGAGAGCGGTATGCCATTATATGCCCATGTTCTAGGAGAGCGGTTTTTTTTTTGTTTTTTTTTTTTTTTTCTATGTGATTGAGGGAGGCAAAAGGCATAACTGCCTATAGCGAGTGCCTCCCCCATAGTTGAAAGAGTGACAGGGCCAAAATCAAGGGACGTTCGAGCCAAAATGCCTGGACACACAGAGTTTGAAGCAATTTAAGTCATAGGAAGAGGGAAAGACTGATTCTGGGAGAGAGTTCCAGAGCTCAGATGTTGAGTAGAAGAAAGTTTGAGAGTAACGTTTCACTCTTGGGTTGGAGAGTTGCACAGAGTAGGGGTGGGATTGAGTTGCAAGACGGGTACCACGTGCCCTACGTAAAGGAGGTGGTATACACTGGGATAGCTCTGAGGAACACTGATTATTATAGTAGCGATAGAATAGCGAGAGAGATGCAACATTGCGGCGGAGAGAGAGAGATTGCAGAGAGTTGGTGAGTGGACGGGAGTTAATGATACGAAAGGCCTTCCTTTCAACTTTGTCTAGGAGAGCGGTGTGAGAGGAACCTCCCCACACATGTGAACAATACTCAATACAAGGGCGCACTATGCCCCTGTACAGAGCAAGAAGCTGTGCAGGGGAAAAGAAACCCCTAAGGCGGTTGAGCACACCCAGCTTCTGGGAGGCTGCCTTAGCAAGACTGGTAATATGGTCCTTCCAAATGAGAGCAGAAGAAAAAGAGACACCAAGAATATTAAGAGAAGATGAAGGGTTGATTTTTGTATTGTTGAAGAATAAGGGATAGTCCGCTGGGAGATCCTGACGGGTAGATAGATGGAGAAATTGGGTTTTGGAAGCATTAAAGTTAACAAGGTTTTCTCTGCCCCAATTGGAAATAGTATTTAGATCAGAATTTAAGAGTTCTATGGCTTCATTACGTTTGTCGTTGAGGGATTGCTGGCTGGGGCGTTCTGAAAAACTAATGGAGTAGTGTAAGGTTGAGTCGTCTGCGTATGAATGGATGGGAATTAAGGTACAGTTAAGGAGATCATTTATAAAA
The DNA here is from genome assembly GCA_037953745.1 of Lithodes maja. Classification (NCBI taxonomy): domain Eukaryota; kingdom Metazoa; phylum Arthropoda; class Malacostraca; order Decapoda; family Lithodidae; genus Lithodes; species Lithodes maja. Next base: position 71,306 of record JBAKBP010005682.1, on the reverse strand, counting down.
ATTAGAAAGAGAATAGGAGATAGGACAGAGCCCTGAGGAACACCGGAGTTTATAGGGTGAGGAAGTGAACAATGGCCGTCCACAACCGCAGCTATGGAACGGCCGGAAAGGAAATTAGAGTATGCCATTATATGCCCATGTTCTAGGAGAGCGGTATGCCATTATATGCCCATGTTCTAGGAGAGCGGTATGCCATTATATGCCCATGTTCTAGGAGAGCGGTATGCCATTATATGCCCATGTTCTAGGAGAGCGGTGTGCCATTATATGCCCATGTTCTTCCCTTGATTTATTACAGTGCAGAAAGTGGTACTATCAGTGAGAGTTAAGAGGACAGGGCTGTTTGTTTGGTCTATTAATTAATTTATTCATATATTGTTTTAGTTTCCTCCCTAGACCTCCATCAAGCTTAAAAAAAAACCTAGACCCTCCTTCAAGATAGATTTGTAACATTTTCGGTAGAAAACTGTCCCGGCCAAAGGCCGATTCCTACTAAAATGACAGGCTCGCTATCGCTCGTCAGGAAAAAATAGACACCTAAATGGCACGAAGGGTCCTAATATTGACAAAGAAATTGGGTGAAAGGTCATAAAATCCCCAAACTAATGGAACCAACGTCTTAAAATCTCAAAACTAGTGGGGCTAAACATTAGGGAGAAGGGGGTCCAGAAAAACAGTTTGTCTATCTATCTATCTATTGCCTGACGCCGTGATCCCCGAAGGGGTGGCCACGAACGAACCGCCCCCATGCACCTCTGTCCCCAGTCAGTCGACGCCCCTCCCCCCAACCAGCACCGCCTTCATTCATGTAGTTCCTCACTCCATCCTTCCACCTCATATTCGGTCTACCTCTCCCCCTCTGTCCCTCCACCTCGCTCTCGTACACCCTCTTAGTCATTCTCTCGCTTTCCATACGTTCCATATGGCCGCACCATCTCAAGTTGTTCCTTTTCACACTTTCCAGCACATCTACCTCCACACCACACCTCCTTCTTACTTCCTCATTCGTCTGTCTATCCCTCCATGTAATTCCGCACGCACTCCTTAAGTAATTCATTTCCACTGCTCTCACTCTTGGTCTGAGTCTCTCAACCAACGTCCATGCTTCGCTTCCGTAAGTCAGTGTCGGGATTACCACACTGTCATGCAAGGACTTCTTCACTTCCATACTGACCACCCTATTTCTTGTTACTGCTTTTAGCGTTCCTACAACCCTCTTCCCCTGTTGTACCCTCTCCCGCACCTCTTCATCCATAGTCCCATCTTTACTCAACACACTGCCCAGATACTTAAAAGAGTTGACAAAACAGTTTGTCCCCCTTAATATAATAATTATATATCACAAGACATTGCTTGTAATCTAGCGGAGATGTACAGTAACTACGAGAGGATAACTTGGCAAGGGATTTCCATATAATTTAGTAATAGTTTATTGGATTTTATATTGAAAATACGGCAACCTTGAATGGAACAGATTCACCAATCTCAAAGAGGCAAAACAGAGTACAGCCAGAGCCTAGTGGCATGTATATTAAGGGGACACTAACTGCTTTTTTGGCCTAAAAATTAATTCATTAATAAATTCTTAGTTCCTCGCTAGACATCCATCAAACTTAGAAAAACACCCCCTAGATCCCCCTTCAAGATAGACATTGGAAAGCCACAAAGAAAATAATTTGTGCGGAAAGTCAATGTAGCAATCACAAGATGAGGTCGTGTCGGTATTTGTGAGTTCCGTTAGTGGGTCACGTATGTCATTAACGGTTCTGTATTTTTTTTTCTTTAACCAGCATAAAAATTCCTGCGTGGATGATGACTGCAATATGAACAAGGCAGTCGGAGCTGGCAGACTAGTATCACCATCATCACTACTATAGTCTGTTTTTTTTGTTTTTTTTTTCAACTGACGGTAAATTGTAAAGATCCCACCAAGATTTCTCAGCAATTTTGAAGATTTTGTAGTGAAATATGGTGCTAATTATATAAACTTGGTCTTAATATGGTGAAGAGACATGGTAGTTGCTTATTTATCCGTTAGTTATCGAGAAATCAGTTGCTAAAGTATTCAATTTACCGTCAGATGAAATGAAACAGAGTATAGTATTATTATGCTGGACATAACAGGTATTTGTGGATTCTTCTAACGGTGAGAAACTAGGAGTTCAATATAAATATATATACAACAAAACACAAGGTGAGTTATATAAAAGGTACAAAACAACACTTTATTTATACACAAAAATAACGTCTCACACACCGAGACATTACACTATAATCGAAATAATAGTTAAGTACACAGAATACAATAACTTGAAAGAGTATCAAATTTACTTGAGTTAGTGCAATAGTTAGGTACGCGCTTGAATGGGAGTTAAATTTACGCACGGAATATAGTGTGATGATAGTTATGGAATTAAATATTTTCGTAGATTCCTGGACTTAATCAAAGATTATGTATAAGTACAATGATATATATACTATATTTTTACACAATCAGAATATATAGAAACGGCGTCTGCAAAATATTTGATGTTAGTTCATCAATATTTAGATCTACAATAGTTTAGCCTGCCCGTATGTTATACTGAATTTATTTTCTTTTTACCCGACTCTTGATAATATGATCACGGGGAACAGTAATTACTTTATAGTCAAAAGTCACTATGAGGTTTTCACAACGGATGTTATTATTCACAGTGAACACTTGCTATCGAATATCATATAATAACGTTGGTGCTAGATTATCCAATCGTAACATAATTATATTAAATAGGGGGACAATTAATTATAATATCTACGTGTAGTGTCTTCCTGACAAAATAACTGTTAACTAGAAGGAATTGTAAAATTAGAGACAAAACCTCGCTAATTTCGTATTAGTGACATCCCGGGTGTAGGAGGGGGACTTGACGAATGTTTGCTTCTTATTGATGATGGGTACTTGTGCTTAACTATATAATCAGGGATTTTATTGGCCAGTCTCACACGACGGCCTTTAACCCGGGAACTGCCGGAAGACTCTTAAGAGTTCCCCCGGCGGACTGCGGGAAGACTCTTCAGAGTCAGAGAAAAAAAATCAACTTTAAACATCGAAAAAAAAATATATATTTTTTTATTTTTTATTTTATTTTATTTTTTTTTGCCCCTGGGCCATGCAAAATATCACTCCTCTACCTCCCCTCCTTCCCCACTTTCCTCCCCTCCTTCAGTTATCACCTATTTTCCCTGTTATTCCCTTATTCTGAGGTATATTTTTGTGCTAACATTAGCGAGTTGCAAGCAGGGCATTGTCATCACTGTTAGCAAGCGAGTGCAAGAGAGAGAGAGAGAGAGAGTATCGATCGACAGTGTCTCTCCAGCCTTGGGGGAAATTGGCGGGAAAGGAGGTTGCCTCACCCATGCATTATGTAACTCCCGCCCTGTATCGCCGATTTTGACCATCCAAACGCTGTTTTCACTTGTTTTATTGTTGTAACAGGTTAATACCTTTATAATCAACCTATAATAGGCGCATATGGACAAGTATTAATGCTATTTATGGTAAAATTAATATTTTAGTGATGGAAACAGCTCAAATACATGCACACAGGCAGAGGTGTCTAATTACCCCCATGCGCACTTCAGAGGTTAATGTCCCTTTCCCACTGGTGAGACAAGTCACGATTTTCGTCGCCGACACCAATAAATTGGCACATTCGTGACATGTCTCAACATCTCTCATGAACAATCGTTTGACTCTCAAGGCCTGTCAAGGCCTCGCAAGGGCCCTCGCGGGTCGTCGCAAATGTTCGGACCGTTCAAAATTTTGGACGAGGACTCACGAGGATTGGTTGCCCTCGCAAGCATCGTCGAGCATCGCCGAGGGATCTGCGAGGGCTTCTGCGATCATCTGCGACATCGGCGAGACATCGCCGAGACATCGCAGAGGGTTTCGCACAAAAAAAACTTTGCAATGCTGCATGGATGGTCACCGATGCTCTCAGATGCTCTGCTCGCCGATGCTCTCAGATGTTCCGAGAACATCGACGATGCCAAAGAGCACCTTCGGCGAGGTGGGTAAAAAAAATTGATTAGGCCTATAGTGAACTTGATGAACCCTTTTTTCTATGTACCTCTCGTGGGGGTTCACCTGTTTTTGTTTTCTCTTTCACTCCTTTTCTCTCTTTCTCTGGTTTGTATCCATTCAGCCCCATTCAGCCAACTATTTCAAGACGTTTATCCCCATCCAAGTATCGATATCTTCCTGGCAAGCGATAGCGAACCAGCATTATATGGAGAAATCCGGCTTCGCCGGAGACATTTTTCTATCGAAAAATATACAAATTTAGCTTGCTCTCAAAACAAAAATATATATAATATGTTGGCTCGCTACCGCTCACCAGGAAAATATTGAAACCTGGATGGGGGTAAACGTCTTAAAACAGTAGGCTGAACGGATTATAGGCAAAGAGAGAGGGAGAGAAAGAATAAAAAAAACGAGGAGGGAGAGAAAGAGAAAACAGGGAGGTGGGCTCAATGTTTACGTTACGACTTAGCCTAATTGAGCCCACCTCGCTGTTTTCTCTTTCTCTCCCCCCTCATTTATTTTTATTTCTCTCCCTCTCTTTGCCTATAATCCGTTCGGCCCCGTTCAGCCTACTGTTTTAAGACGTTTACCCCCATCCAGGTTTCAATATTTTCCTGGTGAGCGGTAGCGAGCCATTGTATATATATTTTTGTTTTTGGGTCGTTTTTCTGGTCCCCTTTCTTCCTCATGGCTAACCCCATTAGTTTTCATATTTCATGACGTTCGGCCCATTAGTTTGGCGATTTTAAGACATTTCACCCCATTTCGTTATCAATATTAAGACTTTTTGTGTCATTTAGGCATCGAGTTTTTCCTGGCTAGCGATAGCGAGCCTGTACTTTTTGAGGAACCGGCCTTCGACCAGGATATTTTTCTATGACAAATGTACAAATTGATCTTGAAGGAGGGTGTTGGGGGTGCTTTATATGCTTGATGGAGGTCTAGGGATGAAACTAGGGATGAAATAGAAAAAAAAAAAAAACGAGGAGAGAGGGAGAGAAGAGAAAACAAAAAGAGGCGAGGTGGGCTCAATTTTAAAGCCGAACGCAAACATTGAGCCCACCTCGCTGTTTTTTTTTTTTTTCTTTCTTTCTCTCCCTCTCTCCTCGTTTTTTTTTTTTTTCTATTTCTCTCCCTCTCTCTTTGCCTATAATCCGTTCAGCCCGTTCACTGTTTTAAGACGTTTACCCCCATCCAGGTTTCAATACGCCGAACCATCGCTTGAATCGCCGAAGACGTCGCAGAACATACGGCGAGTTTTCTTTCATCCTCGCATGATTTCGCAAGATATATTTGAAAATGTGACATGCCTCGCAGAGGTCATCGGCGAAACATCGCTCACTTCGCCGATAACGTCGCAGAAGGTCGGCGATTGGGTCGCCGACATCGGCGACATCTTCGCCGAGTATAATTTGTCATCTGTTTGAAACGGTCAAAATCGTGAACGTCACACGTATTCTTGCGAATTTGACAAAACTAAGTCATCGGCGACGAAAATCGTGACTTGTCTCACCAGTGGGAAAGGAGCATAAGGGTGGTAGAGGTGATTCTCATCTTGGTACAGCTACTCATCTTGGCCGGTCTCACACCACTGCCTTAAATATTAGTAGAGGTGACGCTCTTCTCAGGTAGTGCCGGTTTCACACAGCTGGTGAGCAAAATGCCTCACAGGTGCCGGTCTCACATATGGCTAGCAAGCAAGGTGCCTCGCCAAGGTGCCAGTCTCACACTTGGCTGGGGAACGATCCCAAACTTGTGCCAGTCTCACACACTTGGCAGCAACAAAACAAAAGGAGGAATTATTTTGATATGGTTGTTTGCCATTGTGTTTAGTTTGCCTGCATTGCCTTGATTGATGATGTTGAAGGCTAGAAGAGCATGATCTGGTTCTGCTGTTATTTCAGTGGTGGTAGAAGGCATCTTGTTTTGCTAGAAACTGGCGCGGCAGTTGTTCCACATGGAAAAAGCGCTCTGGGCCTCTGCTATGGTGGCGTTCATGTTCTTCTGGCGTGGTCACTGGGGTGGTGGTGACCGAGGCTATTTTTAATGTTGGCATTACAAGTATCACCATCATCACTACTAGTATCACCATAATCACTACTACAGTTACCATCACTATTAGCATCATCATCATCACTACTACCATCACCATTATCACTACTAGTATCACCATCATTACTACCATCACTATCATCATTATTACTGCCATTTTTGTTCTTAGTGTTCAATGGCATTATGGCATGGAGGCAGCCGTTTAGGAGTAGTGCGTCAAAGGTTCCAGAGACTAGAAAAACACTCAGCACAGCAAAACAGCCCTTTTCCTAGCGGAATCAGTAATACTTTAGATGTCATTATCATTTCTACCCCGATAATTATATTTGCCATTTGTTGATTAAGTTATGTAAGTATAGAGAAATCCTTTGTTTTATATACCAAAAAAGTCTGGTAAGCGTTTGATCTAATGTGTTTATCAACCCCTTCAATAATGTTCTCGTTAACATCAGATGATTCTATTCACTTTAACAAGAACCTCTGGGAATCATAGGAGTACAATACTGTATATCTCAATTAACTACTTCCTGTCTGCAGAACATTTCTAGTCGAATAGAATGTTTAATGATAAATAACATTAAATTAAAATGGCATGGATATATTGAAAGGATTAAAAGGTATTTAAGGCTGTGACAACATTTGCCCTATTGCACATTCATAATCAATATCATATATAACACAAGTGTGTATATAGTGAGCGTTTTTGATGATTCAGATTATTTAGGATTTTGCATATGGGGATGATAACAAATTTAACTGTCAGTAAACTTATACATACCTATTTGAGGAGCTATGTTTCAACTTATACATATATATTTTCATATATTGAATATGATATAATTTATATCAGTCAATCAATAACTAGTACTACCTACTAATTAATTCCAATGTATGTATATAGTAAAAATATAAAACGTTCAGAAACTGTTTTAACTGTACATCCGTTTGAAACCTAGAATGAATAGAATGGTTTTACAGGAGATTATAATCTATCACTGGACTTGACACCGAACAGTCTTTTTCTATTATTATTCTCAAGGGGAAGCAAACATCCCCTCACGACTAATATTGTTAATGGCAATATTACACACACAGCCACACACAAGCACAAATACACACACTTGCAAATACACTCCACCCACACACACACACACACACACACACACACACACACACACACACACACACACACACACACACACACACACACACACACACACACACACACACACACACACACAAAGAATTATACACATTCAGACAAGGACACTCTTCACACACACCATACTAAACATACATACACATAACTCGATACTGTCTCTTTAACTACATAATTATGAAGCCGGTTTTCAAACAACTAATTTTCATATGTTCGTCAATCCGTTATATCAGTCTGTTTCTTATAGTCATTATTATGTTCGTGTTTCAATAGTGATCTTATAATGTTATCATCTTAACCCTCTGAGTATCATGACACGTTTTGACTATGATGGCTATCATTAGACGATTTTATTCAACTTGTGGGAGCTAAAGAGTTAATTAAGATAGTATTTACTCCTTTGATTCCTAACTATCCTTCATAAATTGCATGAAATCGTCTAATGATCACCAATATAAAATGTAAAAACGCGTCTTTGATCCTCAAGGGGCTGATTGACAAAGGACTTAGGTATATTTGGATTCCCATTCGTGTATAAACTACCTCACTGTGTATTAATAAATCAATATTAAGGGGGAGGTAGTTGTTTTTTCTGAATCCCCTAATACCTCATGTTTAGCCCCATTAATTTTGAAATTTTAAGACGTTCGCCCCATTTGTTTGTCGATGTTATGACCTTTCGTACCATTTCTTTATCAATATCAAGACCTTTCGGGCCATTTAAGTGTTGATTTCTATCGTGACGAGCGAATGCGAGCCTGTAATTTTGGAGGAAGTGTCCTTCGGCCGGGACATTATTCTACCGAAAAATGTACAAATATATCTTGAAGGGGGATCTTGAGCATATTTAATAAATTAATAATTATTTGAAAACCCCAACACGTCTGCCGGTAACCAATAAAGACACCACTGCACTAAAATATACAGTGTATCAAATAGATTAACGTATTAAAATCGCCACTGCATTAAAGTAATAAAGTACCCGCTGCCAAAAAGTCGCCACTCTATTAAATTAGTCACAGCAATAAAGTCGCTATTGAAATAAAGTCACCACTACATTAAAGTCACCATTACATTAAAGTCACCACTACATTAAATTCACCACTACATTAAAGTCACCACTACATTAAAGTTATCACTACATTAAAGTCACCTCTACATTAAAGTCACCACTACATTATAGTCACCACTACATTATAGTCACCCCTACATTAAAGTCACCACTACATTATAGTCACCACTACATTAAAGTCACCACTACATTTAAGTCACCACTACATTATAGACACCACTACATTATAGTCACCCCTACATTAAAGTCACCACTACATTAAAGTCACCACTACATTAAAGTCACCACTACATTAAAGTCACCACTACATTAAAGTCACCACTACATTATAGTCACCACTACATTATAGTCACCACTACATTAAAGTCACCACTACATTAAAGTCACCACTATATTAAAGTCACCCCTACATTAAAGTCACCACTACATTATAGTTACCACTACATTATAGTCACCACTACATTATAGTCACCACTACATTATAGTCACCACTACATTATAGTCACCACTACATTATAGTCGCCACTACATTATAGTCACCCCTACATTAAAGTCACCACTACATTAAAGTTACCACTACATTAAATTCACCACTACATTAAATTCACCACTACATTAAAGTCACCACTACATTATAGTCACCACTACATTATAGTCACCCCTACATTAAAGTCACCACTACGTTAAAGACACCACTACATTAAATTCACCACTACATTAAAGTCACCACTACATTAAAGTCACCACTATATTAAAGTTACCCCTACATTAAATTCACCACTACATTATAGTCACCACTACATTAAAGTCAACCCTACATTAAAGTCAACCCTTCATTATAGTCATCACTACATTAAAGTCACCCCTACATTATAGTCACCCCTACATTATAGTCACCACTACATTATAGTCACCACTACATTATAGTCACCACTACATTATAGTCACCACTACATTATAGTCACCCCTACATTAAAGTCACCACTACATTATAGTCACCACTACATTAAAGTTACCACTACATTAAAGTCACCACTACATTATAGTCACCACTACATTATAGTCACCACTACATTATAGTCACCACTACATTATAGTCGCCACTACATTATAGTCACCACTACATTATAGTCACCCCTACATTAAAGTCACCACTACATTATAGTCACCACTACATTAAAGTTACCACTACATTAAAGTCACCACTACATTAAAGTTGCCACTACTAAAGTCACCAACACATTAAAGCCTGGTGATGGGCTGGTCTATCAGAGTGAGAACTGAGCGATCTCTGCCATACCCATAGTTTACTCTGACTGTTCCTTTTACTTATATATTTTCTAGATCTCAAGTGACGGTGTCTCTTGCGTGGATTGACCTCCTAATCTACCAAGATTGGAAGCCAAAGCGTCACATCTTTCCTTTGCCCCTCAACTTTCTCTTCATAATTGCTGAGGGGCACAGGGCCCTGGGTGGGGCTTTGGTTTCCCGGGCGTTTCCGCACCCTCCTCAGCTCCCCGCCATGGAGTGGCTTCGGTCACCCAGGCTTTATTGTGGTCGGCAGGGAGGGTTCTGTGGGGGCGCTCGGTTATGGCCTTGGCCTTGCTCGGGGCCTTGGGGCTGTTCGGCCAGGCAGCTTGGGGAAAAACAACAACAACAACAACACATTAAAGTCACCCCTACATTAAAGTCACCACTACATTATAGTCACCACTACATTAAAGTCACCCCTACATTAAAGTCACCACTACATTATAGTCACCACTACATTATAGTCACCACTACATTAAAGTCACCCCTACATTAAAGTCACCCCTACATTAAAGTCACCACTACATTAAAGTCACCACTACATTATAGTCACCACTACATTATAGTCACCACTACATTAAAGTCACCCCTACATTAAAGTCACCCCTACATTATAGTCACCACTACATTATAGTCACCACTACATTATAGTCACCACTACATTATAGTTGCCACTACATTATAGTCACCACTACATTATAGTCACCCCTACATTAAAGTCACCACTACATTATAGTCACCACTACATTAAAGTTACCACTACATTAAAGTCACCACTACATTAAAGTTACCACTACATTAAAGTCACCCCTACATTAAAGTCACCAACACATTAAAGTCACCCCTACATTAAAGTCACCACTACATTATAGTCACCACTACATTATAGTCACCACTACATTATAGTCACCACTACATTATAGTCGCCACTACATTATAGTCACCCCTACATTATAGTCACCCCTACATTAGAGTCACCACTACATTATAGTCACCACTACATTAAAGTTACCACTACATTAAAGTCACCACTACATTAAAGTTACCACTACATTAAAGTCACCCCTACATTAAAGTCACCAACACATTAAAGTCACCCCTACATTAAAGTCACCACTACATTATAGTCACCACTACATTAAAGTCACCCCTACATTAAAGTCACCACTACATTAAAGTCACCACTACATTATAGTCACCACTACATTAAAGTCATCCCTACATTATAGTCACCACTACATTATAGTCACCATTTCATTAAAGTCACCATTTCATTAAGGAGGGCTGGTCGGTTTTTATGGCCCTCCTTCTCCCTCATGTTTAGCCCCATTAGTTTTTTTTTCTCAGACGTTCGGCCCATTAGTTTGGCGATTTCAAAAAATATTCGCTCCATTTTTGTGTCAATATTAAGACCATTCGCGCCAATTAGGTGTCAATGTTTTTCTTGGCGAGAGATAGCGAGCCTGTAATCTAGGAGAAACCTAGATTATGGCCGGGACGTTTTCCTACCGAAAAAATATACAAATTCATCCAGAAGAGGACTCTTTGGAAGGCTTTTGTTCTTGATGGAGGTATAGAGAGGAAACTAAAAATATATATAAGTAAATGAAAAAATCGACCAAAAACTAAACCCTTCCCCCTTAAAGCTATTTGCATTATGTTACAAACCTACAGTATTATTAGCATGGTAGAGTGATGTCTAGGGTGATTATATAGCACAGTTGGCGACGGTAATTCAGTGGCAACCTTAGTGTTATTGACATTAGTTAACTGAGTGCTCACAATCATCATGTCGTTTGACCCTGACCTCTGACCCTTGACCTATTGTAGTCTCTTACTCAAGGCAGACAGGTCACCAGGCGCTTCTGTCATCCTGCGGTGTGAAGCTCTTGTCAAATGTATATTCTTTTCCGGGTTCATCTTTCATTGTGGAGTTTTATTGTAAGTGAATAAAACTGTAAATACTTTAAGATTCGTCACTACTTTCTTAACGTGAGTGCTACTGAATCCAATGATGCTGAAAACTAATCCTTATGACAATAGGAAACACCAAGTATAATATTATTTTATTATTATTATTATTATTATTATTATTTGTATTTTTATTATTATTAGTATTAGTATTAGTATTAGTATTATTATTATTATTATTATTATTATTAGTTTGCATCTATTTTATTGTTTACAATTAAAACAAACACATGCCCAACTTTGTCTCTGAGTTAGTCGCTTCAGAGCTATTCTATAATGACTTAAGCCGGTATCACACGAAAGCTTTTATAGTCAACATTCGATGATCAACATTTTTCTGGCAACATTTCTGGAATATTTTGCACTGGAATCGGAAACTAGACTGATGATATATTAATTTAGGCAAAGGAAATATTTGAAATGTTGACCTGATTAGGTGCCAGACCAGTGTTGAGGATAAATGTTGAGGGAAAAAGCGCTCGTGTGATACCTTTTTTTTTTTTATATATATTCCAACTACTCCCTCTCGGGCATAGGCTGAAGGGTTAAAGGGTATTCAATCTAAGATGGCATAAATTGGTAACGCTGCCTATCTATACTTGATATCTAAACTGCTCGTGTGACTTCGCTTTAATATAATATTTTCTATACAAGTGTACAGAAAGGCAGCATTACTAATTTCTGCCAGGTTAGCTTGAATATACTTTCAGGGGGGTGACCTGCTGTTTTTCTCCTTTTCTCTTTTTCTCTAGCTTGTATTCGTTCGGCTCCATTAAGCCTACTGTTTTAAGACGTTTATCCCCATTCAGGTGTCGATTTCTTCCTGGCGAGCAATAGAGAGCCAGCATTGTATGGAGAAATCCGGCTTCGCCGGAGACACTTTGCTATCGAAAAATGTACAAATTTAGTCTGCTGTCACAAACATTCTAAAAAATATGCTGGTTCGCTACCGCTCGCCAGGAATGAATCGACACCTGGATGGGGATAAAAGTCTGAAAACAATAGGCTGAATGGGGACGAATGGATACAACCCAGAGAGAGAGGGAGAAAGAGAGAAAAAAACGAAGTGGGCCCCCTTAACAATATATAGGAAAGAACTACTCAACAATTCGGAATTGACTTCCAAATATTATTAAGTGCGGACTAGCTATTATTGGTGATTATTCTCCTGAGACTAACCCATGTTAAGGAGCGGGTTTAGTTTGTTCTCTAGACCTCTATCAAGTTTTTAAAAAATAAAGACACACACACTCTCAAGACCCCTCTTCTAGTTAAATGTGTATATGTTTGGTAGAAAATGTCCAGGGCGAAAACCAGTTTCTCCTAAATTACAGGCTCTCTATCGCTCGACACCTAAATGGCACGACGTCTTTATTATTTTATTCTGGCAATATTTAGACGATTTTGTGCAGTTAAAGAAGGATTTGTGGTAGTAAAAAAAGTGAATTAACCCTTTCACGCTTATGACGCAATTTTGAGCCTATTAGGGATACTTTAAAGCCTTTGTTACCATCAGGGGTATTTAGAAACCTTTAGTTTAGTTACTTCAACCTCTGCAGTTGTCTTTGAGTTAGCTGTGGGCAGAAAACTAATATTGTATAGGTAATTATAAGAGTGAGAGAACTCTATTTCTTGTTGCTAATATGGCAACCTCTGCGTCATAAAAGCGTGAAAGAGTTAAGAGAGTTCGAAGCCTGTTAATTGCTAGAGTCCTTTCGTAAACTGAATAAAATCTTCTATTATTAGCCAGTATGAAATGAAAAGGAGATAACTGGTACTGAAAGGGTGAAACTGTACAAAATCATAAAATTAAAAGAAAACGTCGCTGATACAGAAGGGTTAATATATGTTATATTTCACTGTTGCTAATGTAAGACGAATTGTTAACATTAGGAATGACCTGCCAACAAAAATTAAATGTATTTTCATTTACTTTCTTATTTCATAGTCACTTTAGAAATGTGCATATTATTGTCTTTTTAATAAAAAAAAACATAGTTACATGGTGAAGCAAATATATTATCATGGTCTGATCATATTGCAAAGAAAGTGCCGCATGTAAGATAAGTAATATTGCAACATCAGGAAAAATACCTCATGTATATATTTCATCTGACGGGAGACGATGGGTTTAAGTTCCATGTTAGCATCGCATAAAGATAAAACAGCCTCTTCCATCAAATTATTTCAAATACACAACAATGTTTCCAGGAAGTCCAAAGGTTGCCATATGCATGCAGATGGTAAGGGGGGGTGGGCGTATTTATTGGCTTATATTTGTATCCTATTATTATTGCTTTAGTTTCCTCCCTCGACCTCTATCAAGGGAAAAAATAAAAAAGGAGACCGCCCCCCGCCCCCCCCCCATTAAAGATAAATCTGTACATTTTTCGATAGAAAAAATTCCCAGCCACTAGTATATTACAGGCTCGCTAACGCTCACCAGGAAATAATCGACACTTAAATTGCACGAAAGGTCTTATTATTGACAAATGGGGCAAAAGGTCTTAAAATTGCCACACTAATGGGGCGAACGTCTTACAATCTCAAAACAGAATGAGGATAAGTATGAAGGAGAAGGGGGCTAGAAAAAACAACAATGCCCCCTTAAGTGAATTGTATTGGCAGCGAGTATGATAGCATATCATTAAAGACAGATCGGCCTTTAACGGGTCGTGAACTTTGCTTCTCTTTACGACGTCTTTACAACGGTTAATTCCTGGTATATACTATTATTTTGTGGAGGTCTTCTGGCTTTACCTTATTATTGGCATTGTCTTGGATTCGTTGCAACTTGTAAAGGAAAATCACATGAACTATCTTACAAGCGATATATCGGCAATTTGGTATTATTATCTTTTAGGACCGGTATTAAGCTGTCGATTTTATCGACCATTATAGATTAGCTGCATTGCATACTACCTGCCAATATGTTTCACTTATACGGGAGATGCTTAATAAACGATATATAAAAAGGTAGGTAAGGGTGCGAAATAGGGTGGTCAGCATGGAAGTGAAGAAGTCCTTGCTTGACAGTGTGGTAATCCCGACATTGACTTACGGAAGTGAAGCATGGACGTTGGTGGAGAATCTCCGACCAAGAGTGAGAAGGGTGGAAATGAGTTACTTGAGAAGTGCGTGCGGAGTTACCTGGAGGGATAGACAGACGAATGAGGAAGTAAGAGGGAGGAGTGGTGTGGAGGTAGATGTGCTGGAAAGTGTGAAAAGGAACACCTTGAGATGGTTCGGCCATATGGAACGTATGGGAAGCGTGAGAATGACTAAGAGGGTGTACGAGAGCAAGGTGGAAGGACAGAGAGGGAGAGGTGGAAGGATGGAGTGAAGAAGTATATGAATGAAGGCGGTGCTGATTGGGAGGAGGGGCATCGACTGACTGGGGACAGAGGTGCATGGGAGCGTTTCGTTCGTGGCCACCCCTTCAGGGATCACGGCGTTAGGCAATAGATAGAAGGGTGCGGCTTGTATCCCACGTACTAGGTACTATAGTATAGCGGATAAGGAGAAAATTGTGCACTGTTTTACTAAAGTATCATACATTCTACATTCATACTAAGACCCAATGGGAACATTTTAACAGGTGGAGGGAATCCAGGGGAAAGTCCCAGACACACACACACTCTCCCACAGGTAGCCTCGCTGCTCCTTGGGACACACCTCCGTCGTGCACTTTTAAGAGGAAATTGGCTAGCCCGTAAAGGCCGGTTCACACGGACAAGTTTTTGTCCTCAGTCCCTTGGGGGCTGCCGATTGGGAGGAAAATCTCGCCGGGGTGTGAAATTTCACTGGGGAATTCAGGGAACCAACTGGTTTGTTTTTTGGACATTCACAGCCCTCTGTTCACAGCGATATATCCGATACAATGGCTTGGTTGCTTGCTTGGCTGCCTCTCGTACCAAAGAAAAACAAAAGACGTTCAGTAATGCGTGTGTTTGTTTACATTCATCTGCTGCGACGAAGAAGACCCTCAACTGCCCAAGCACCTATAACTAATTATGTCTGCCAAAATAAACCGCACCCGACCTTGTGAATGGCCCAAAGATGCACTTGTATCATTAGCCTATGTGAATTGATAAAGGAGCGCAGTGTGATATGGGACGCCAGGGACCCGCTGTACTGCAAACTTAAAATCCGGTATCAAAGCTTCAAGGCGTTTGGCGGCGAAGTACCCAGCAGAATTGCAAGAATTAACAGGAGGTAAGATTTCTCTAGTACCGTATCTGTATCTAAATGGTAGCCTAGCCTAGGCAGCTAGGCTATAGGCTAGCCTAGGCCTAGGCATTTACAAAGTTAAAGGTGTAGGCACCCTTAGTAGCCTAGAGTAAGCCTAGGCTATTTAGCCTACTGTTTTTGGCTATTCTACAATACCATATAAATAGGATAGCCTAGCCTATAGCCTAGGCCTATTGACAATATATGAAAGCATTAGCCTACCCTATAGTGCAGAGAACAATGCTTAGTGTTTGACACTTTGACTAAGCTAAGGCTAGCATGTTATTTTGTTTTTGCCCAATAGGCCTAGCCTAGGCTTTGTATTTTTTAATGTGAATGAATTTCACCCACTAGCCTACCGTACCTTTGATTTTAGGCAAAGGTGCGTCTATTTTTCTTTGAAAATTAGCTGGTAGCGGAACCATTTCCATTGAGCAAAGAAATGGGTAGCCTAATGGTGTCTGGTAGGCCCTAAATGTAATACACTTTGGTTGAGCGCTATAGCTATTAAACCTCGGAGCGAAAGCTAGAGAGAAATGGCAGTAGGCCTATAGGCTATAAGTAACCTGAACATTATTATTTTTAGTTCCCATTTACTCGTATTTTTACAAGAATAAAATGGAGCGTTTTGTGTACAATTCTGAAGATAACGCTAGCAGATTGGTCTAATTTAACACATTTCTTGAATTAAGGCATAGGCCTAGCCTAACAAAAATTACCCGTCACCTAAATAACATTAACTCACTAGCTTGGCTATTACAGTGTCTGTATTATTTTTGGTAAATTTCTATAATTGCACCTATAGGCTAGGCCTACGAGCTAAAAAATATATTATTGTATTTAACAGGAAGGTACGACGAGGTAAGTGATATGGTATAGGTGGCAATATGCGGAAATGGATTATAAGGGCATTCCGCCCCTTCTGACCCCCTTACGAAAATCTATGGTTACTCACTCCACCCCAACTGGATTTCTACTGTTTTACCCAACCAGTGGGGGTGTGGGGGCGGCAGCCCCCTCCCATAATACTAGGTTAGGTTAGGTAAGGTTGTTAGGTTAGGCTAATGTCTCTCTGAAACAATGTAAAATCCGTGTCACATCTAGATTGATAGACTTTTGCCCTTATAATCCATTTCCGCATATTGCCACCTATACCACATCACTTACCTCATCATACCTTCCTATTAAATACAATAATAATTTGTTTAGTTCATATAGGTACAATTATAGACCTATACCTTATTTTTAAAATTCACTTATTGTGATTTGTGATCCACATTGGAAATGTGTGCTATTATTTCCAATTGGTTAGCGTTAGTTTTATTAGGCTATATTTTCCCATTATTGTCACCGAGAAATGTAATATGGCAAAAAATATGAAGTTTGCTGCATTAGACCTGGGTACTGGTATCGGTTTAATTAAAAAATCAATAGGGCCTAGGTACGCACTTGGCATTTAAAGAGGTTTTTAAATGCCAAGTGCGTACCTATTGGTTATCTTACCGGGTAAGGTAACCAATAGGTACACACCGGTCCAATAGGTACTCACTTGCCATTTAAAAACCTCTTTAAATGCTAAGTGCGTACCTATTTGACCGGTGCGTACCTATTGGTTAACCTTACCTTATATATTATTATAATCACCCAACCTATCAACTTGCTATTATTTTTGTGATTTACCGCCCTTCTCATTCAATGGGATTTCAACGAAGGGTTATTGAAGACATGTATACTGTACCGGTATGTGTATTATAGTTAGGCTAAACTTAAAATTTATGTTTAGCCTATGCTATACATAATTTTCACTCCTACGTATTTTGGTATCATTCAAGGAGGCGCAATAGTCTCCTTCAATATTATCATTATGTACCGGTACCAGTATATGTTTATTTCACTATTGGTCTTAATCATACCTAAACACATCTTTAATGGTTGCTATTTTATTACAGATCATATACGAGAAAAATTAAAGGGGATGAAGGCTTACTACCTTAGGGAGCACAAGTGAGTGAGGAATACTCCAAGCGGCTCTGAGGGGAAGGTTCACGTGAAGTGGGATCTGTTTGAATACTTGGCCTTCTTGAGCGACACCATGGACTACACCACTGAATCTTCTTGGCCCATACCCAAAGAAAAGGTTGGTTATGAACAGTTTTGTCGACGTAACATACATCTACTGCTCTACTCTACTTGACGTACCGGTACCAACCACTCGTCTTGCAACACAATCCCACCCCTACTCTGAAACTCTCACACCCAAGAGCGAAACGATACTGGCAATCTTTTATTCTAGCCAACAGCTAAACTCTGGAACGCTCTCCCTGAATCCATTTTCCCTCATCCTATGACTTAAATTGCTTCAAACTCTGTGTGTCTTTGTATTTTGGCTCAAACATACCCTGTCTGTGGCCATGTCAATCATTCAACTCTGGGAGAGGCACTGGTCACATGCAGTTTTGTCTTGTCTCCCTCATCCACATAGAAAAAAATGGTACCGGTACCGTACACTTTAATGATCGAGTTTGACTGATGCATAGGAAGTTACGGTACACATTTTCTTTGCCTACGATATGGAATTGAGTTTTGTCAAAATTAAGATGTATTATTACCAGTACTTAATAAATTTGGCCATATTCCACACGGTACCACACACAAACATGAACTTCAAAATTGGGTGGTGTGAAAGCATGTGGTAGATATGTCAGCGGCTCGCTTGGTGTAGTGACTAGCGTCTCGGACTTCCACCCAGAAGGCCCGGGTTCGCGCCCACGCTCGGCGCATTAAAGATTTTTCACAAGCACTGAGTCGTTACCATCCCTCATGAGCAAAGGGATGGGGTAGTAGTACAGGACCCCAATGGAAATACGCCTAATCGGCCTTATTGAGCTATCCTTAGCTAGCTTAGCATGCGCTAGCTTTAAGAACTATTATTATTATTATTATTATTATTATTATTATAGCGGTATTGAAAATTAACCAAATCTAGAAATTATCTTAAATATTTTACTGTTGTGAAAAATTTGTCTTCATACTGTTGCCACTACTTAGCCTACTAATGAACAAGCATTTACTCCACACACCACCATCATCATACAAAGATATCATGGATTGAAGAAAAATATACACATTTTGGTTTATGTATTTACCTCATAAATAATTATATATTACCTATAGGCCAACTAAGATTACCAATAGCTTTGAAAGCACATTAACCTGGGGTTATTAAGTACCGTACGGTATATCAAAGATAAATATAAATGCATATAGCATTAGGCTATTTTTTTTAACTTTTAACTGTTTCATTTTTCATGTATTTATCTCTGTTTTGGTATAAGAATTGTTGATTTTATACAGTTTAGCCTGCATTATGTATCTATGTGATGGGCTGAGGGGCTGACCCTTTGTCAGAGTGAGGGTTGGTGTTCTCTACTTCCCATAGCCCCTTCTATCTTTTTCTCCTTCTGCATCTCTAATTTTTTCAAATGGCGTAGGGATGCGGCGACCCCAACGCCCACCACTTTCTGGTGCAGGTAGCCTCCTCTGTGGTGGAGGGGTGAGAAATTTCCACCACCGCTTTTCTCCGGCGAGACGTAGAAGTCGGCTAAAGGGGATCGGGGGCGGGGGGCCTGGTATCCTTCTCCCCTTAAATAAATCTACCAAAAAAACGAGACAGAGATAGGGGCGAGGGAATGCGTTCGTGGTCCCGGACCCTAAGAATAGGAGCTTTGAATGTGCGTGGATGTAGTACGAATGAGAAGCGAGAGGATATTGGAAGGTTATTTGAAAGAAGGATGTATGATGTCCTTGCACTGAATGAAACAAAGATGAAAGGAGAGGGAGAAGTGGATTTTGGAAACGTGATAGGTAGAAAGTCTGGAGTAGACGAGGGAGTCAGGGGGAAAGAAGGAGTGGCTATTATTGTGAAGGAGGAGTTGAGAGAGTTTATTAAAGAGTGGAAAGAGGTGTCATCAAGGCTAATGTGGGTGAGAATGCGGTTTAAGGGTGAAAGATGGGTTTTTGTAAGTGCGTATGGACCAGGAAGTGAAAGAGAGTTAGACGAGGTAGAGGGTTTCTGGAAGGATTTGAGAGATTGTCTACAAGGGTTTGATGAAAATGAAAATGTTATAGTTTTAGGGGACCTAAATGCTAGGGTAGGAAATGAGCCTGTTGAGGGAGTCATCGGTAGTTTTGGTGTGGATGGTGTAAACGAGAGTGGAGAAAGACTAAAAAATGTATGTGAAGAGTGTAGATTGAGTGTAGGTAATACGTTCTTCAAAAAAAGGCGTATACACAAGTACACCTGGCATAGACTTGTGAGGGGAGAAATTGTAGAGAGGGCATTGATGGATTATGTGCTGGTGACAAGGGAAAGATTGTGTAGACTGCTGGATGTGAATGTGATGAGAGGTGAGGCGGAGGGTATGTCAGATCATTACCTGGTGGAGGGAAAGCTAAGAGTTAAGAGTTACAGGAGAATAAGAGACAAGCGTGAAGTAAGAGAGGTAATAAAAGTTAGTGAGTTAGAGAAGAGTGAAAAAGAGAGGGAGTACAAGGAAAGACTAAATGAAAAGTGGATGGAAGTGAGAGAGATGGAAGAGAGAGAAATAGAGATTGAATGGCAACAGTTTAAGGAAGGAGTGAAAGCAAGTGCAGAGGTAGTATGCGGCAAAAGGAAAGTAGGAGGCAGAGGTATCAGGAAGGGAAGCGAGTGGTGGAATGATACGGTGAGAAAGGCAGTTGAGGAGAAGAGACAGTGTTTTGAGAGGGTTTTACAGGATGGTAGTGTTGAGGTATGGGAGAGGTACAAGGAGAAAAGGAGAGAGGCAAAACGGAAAATTAGAGAAGCGAAAAAAGATGCAAACGAAAGGTGGGGTCAAAGGTTGAGTGAGAATTTTGAAGAACGAAAGAAGATGTTCTGGAAGGAGGTAAATAAAGTAAGGAAAGGAGGACAAAAGAGGGAAGAGTCAGTGAAAAATGAAAATGGAGAATTACTAGTGGAACCAGTTGAAGTGAGGAAAAGATATGCCGAGTATTTTGAATCTTTGTTAAATACAAGAGATGGAAGGGAAGCAGTGATTGAAGCAGAGGTGGATGGAGATAGGTTACCCAGGCCACCCAGGTGGCAGGGAATGAATGAAAGGATTGAGGAAAATGAGGTGAAAGAAGCAGTGAAACAAATGAGAGCGGGAAAAGCAGAAGGTTTGGATGGTATTGCTGTGGAGTGTATAAAGAAGGGTGGAGATGTGATAATAGATTGGTTGGTGAGACTTTTCAATGTGTGCTTTGCTGTGTCAATGGTACCAATAGACTGGAAGAGTGCATGTATTGTGCCGTTGTACAAGGGGAAGGGAGATCGGCAGGAGTGTTCAAGTTATAGAGGTATTAGTTTATTGTCAGTGGTTGGAAAGCTGTATGGCAGGGTGTTGATAGAGAGGATAATAAAGTGTACGGAAGTTGCAATAGGAGAAGAACAGTGCGGTTTTAGGAGGGGAAGAGGGTGCGTGGATCAGATGTTTGCAGTAAGACAGTTATGCGAGAAGTATTTAGAGAAGCATAAGGAGATATTTTGGGCATTTATGGATTTGGAAAAAGCGTATGATCGTGTGGACCGTGAAGCAATGTGGAAGGTGTTAAGGATTTATGAAATAGGAGGAAATTTGTTAGAAGCAGTTAAGAGTTTTTATGAAGGGAGCAGAGCATGTGTGAGAGTAGGAAATGGTGAATTGAGTGAATGGTTTGAGGTAAAGGTAGGTTTGCGACAGGGTTGTGTAATGTCACCATGGCTGTTTAATATGTTTATGGATGGTGTAGTGAGGGAGGTGAAAAGGAGAACTATGGGAAGAGGATTGGGTTTAGTAGGGAAGAATGGTAGAGATTGGGAGTTGAATCAGTTGCTGTTCGCTGATGACACAGCATTGGTGGCGGATTCTGATGAGAAACTGCAGCGGGTAGTCAAAGAGTTTGGTGTGGTTTGTGGAAGGAGGAAACTGAAGGTGAACGTCAATAAAAGTAAAGTAATGGTGTGTAATAGGGGACAGCATAGGGTGAATCTAGATGTGAGGCTGGATGGGGAAATATTGGAACAAGTAGAGTGTTTTAAATATCTAGGAGGAACGATAAGCAGGAGTGGAGGTATGGAAGTGGAGGTAAAACAGAGAGTGTGTGAAGGAAGGAAGGTTTTCGGAGCAATGGGAAGTATGTGGAAGACGAGAAATCTCGGAGTGAAAGTAAAAAGTGCACTGTATCAAGGAATTGTTGTGCCAACAGTGATGTATGGGGCTGAGACATGGGCTCTGAAGAAAAAGGAGAAAAGAGGGCTGAATGTGATGGAGATGAGCTGCTTGAGGAGTATGTGTGGAGTTACTCGTAGAGACAGATTGAGGAATGAAGAGATACGTAGGAGAGTGGGGCAGCAGGAACATTTGTCAGCCAGAGTGGACAGAAGGGTGCTGAGCTGGTATGGTCATGTTGAACGAATGGGAGATGAAAGGCTTACAAAGAGAATATGTGAGTCAGGTACAAGGGGAGATAGAAGGGCAGGAAGACCCCCATTGAGATGGAGAGACTGTAAGAAAGGCTTTGGATGATAGAGGAATGACTATAGATCAGGCAGGGGAAGTGGTGGTGGACAGGAGTGAATGGAGAATGCTTGTGAATAGTTGAGTGAACACATGGTCATTTGGAGTAAGGGGTCTGGCGCAAGTTGGACTAGAGAATAGTCCATCAGGTGCCTGGCCCGGGGAGACGATTAATATGAAGGGTGCGCCTGGAAGTGTGGTGGGAGGGCTTGTGGCTTTGGCTCCGCTGCATGTCTGCCTGCCGAGATCGGAACCTCTCCGGGTGGTCGGGGGCCGGGGGAGTGCTGGAGCGACCTTGGTGACCCTGGTCTCTGGGTCTTCTCCTGGGTGACCTGGATGTGTGTGAGTTTGTGCTTTTTATCTGTGTTTATTTGTTGTTTTATGTTGTTTTTGTGTTTTCCCTGTTCTTGCTCTGTCTTGAGTCGGCTACCCCCAAAATGGGGATTGGGCCTGAGCATATAGCATATATATATATAGCATATAGCATATAGTATATGTATCTATGTATGTACGGTACGGTATTATTATAATCAGGCACATACCCCATAGCTGGGGGTGGCCTACTCGAGACAGAGCCTGAAAACGAAACAACTTTAAAGGTTCCAGTTTTTAGGATTTGGAACCACTTTTGCGCTCCCTCGCCCCTTGTATCTTCTACAGAAGTACTGTACATATATTATAATTCAAGTTTGCATAATATGTTTTGCTAATTATAGGCTATTTTTCGTTTTGACAGATTTACTCAGATTTGAAGGAAGAGCTGGACCCCTCTACAGAAGTGTTGGTTACACTGGAAGTAGACCCAACTGTCGACTCGGTACAGATTAGTTCAGAGGATGAAGATAAGGTTCACAAGTTGTTGGCGGATGTTGAAGCTTGTGAAACCTACTACAGCACAAGCTCAAACACACCCAACTCATCGAGTCCTTCAAGCAGAAACGTTTCTCCACCGAGGAAAAAGCTACTAGGTTGCAAAGTATGAACCAATTCAAATACTTCAACTACATCCAGTGGGGGGCTAGCATCTGGGGAACGAACGTTGCCTCAGCCTCAATCTCAGGAACCAGGACGTGCGCAAGCCGCTAAAAAACAAAAACAAATACAGTATGACAGAGCCATAGCGGTAATGTCTAATGCCCTGGAGCCAAAGAACACCGCCACGTTGACACATGGAATTGAGATTGCCGTGGAGTCCATAGCTGCCCGACTCACCAACTCAGCAGATTGAGTTTGGGGCTCGAATCCTCCAAGCATCGTTGGCAATAGTCAAAGAGATGGAGTAGATGGACGTATAATAATAAAGTGTTGAATTGTTATATTGTTGTTGAACTTTCCCTTTTAACTTTAGCTTAATGTCTTTAGGAATTAATTTTGCCCCTCTGTCTAGTACAAAAAGTAGAGCAGCCAACATTCTGATGAATAATTGGTGCTTTAGAAAAATAAGATACATTGTTGTTATTATTATTTATTAATAATATCAAAGGACACCGATGCTGTCCACCCATCAAATGTTAAACTATACTCACTAGTTCATATAACTTAAGTCACTTTTTCAGTTACATATTAGTTGGAGACTATTTCCATACCTATTTATATAATAATCTGAGGAAGGTTGTTAATAAGGTGCTCATGGATGTCATGCTCTACACTTGATATCCTATGTTGCAGTTTGTCACTACACATCCATCTCACCATCCTATCTATTGCGTTCCATTCTGTTGGTACCACCCACTTTGACAGGCCATGTTTCTAAAGCATGTCATTGCGCTTCCAACACATGCAGCATACACCTTTCCCTTCAAGGGGAGAGCGAGTCTTCTCATGGTGATTAGTGGTAAAACTTCTCTAAACTTTCCCCAGCCGCATCTTATTCCAGCAATAGTGGCACCCACCACCGGCAGAGATGGTATCTCCCAAGTAGCATAACTTGGCCATCATTTCCATTGCCTCATTGCCAAAGTTAACACTCTTGAGCCGGTCATTGAATACAAGCTCTCCTTTGAATACAAATTTCTCAATTTTGGACTTTTTTCTTGGTAGAGGTCCCTATATTCTAGTGCAGCATTTCTTCACGTCATGTACCCAGCTGCGGCAGTCGCTACACTGTATCGAGTTCGCGCCCACCTTTTTTTCTGCATACTGTACTGCGCATGGTTTGTGATAAGAGGTGCTGCTTACCTATGAATGCTCATAGGGTGAATCTAGATGTGCGGCTGGATGGGGAAATACTCGTACAAGTGCAGTATTTTAGATATCTAGGAGGAATGATAAACAGGAATGGAGGTAAAAAAGAGATTATGTGAAGGAATGAAAGTTATCGGAGCAAAGAGAAATATTTGGAAGGTGAGAAATCTTGGAATGATAGGTAAAAGTGCAATGTATCAAGGAATAGTTGTACCAACATTGATGTATGGGGCTATGATACGGACTGTGAAGGCAAAAGAGAGAAGAAAGCTGGAAGTGATGGAGATAAGCTGCTTGAGGAGTTTGTGTGGAGTGACTCGCAGAGACAGATTGAGGAATGAAGAGATACCTGTACGTAGGAAAGTGGGGCACCAGGAACATTTGTCGGATGGAGTGGACAGAAGGGTGCTGTACTGGTATGGACATGTTCAGCGAATGGAAGAAGAAAGCCTTACAAAGAGAATATATCAGTCACCACTAAGATGGTTTAATACACTATGCTAATTGGAATCATAAATAAATAGTTAATAAAATTATAAAACATTTTATTGTATAAATGGAATATGCCTACTAAAACTACAATAATCTAATATATATAATTAACTCTCAACACAAAACACCTCCCAATGAATTTAATGAAAGCATATGATTCACCTGGGATTTGAACCTGGGTTTCCACAACAGATGTTAAACGCTCAAACCATTACACCATCAAGACAGTTAAAGGTTAAGTACATGACTAAAATTATATATCCATTAATCTAATAATGGATATACATTTTTGTTTTGGCCGCTACTATTAATACTGTACTAAATAGTGGCTCCTGAGCATGCACACAAGTACAGAAGCTAATATATGACAATTCATCCAACCCAAGTACAGTATTACCAAAGTACTGTACCCTTCATGACATAGATAATACAAAAATAAATGTTCTGTCTTCATAGGAAAAAGAATGAAGTGACTAAATTTTACAAATATTAAAATTATGTATGTAAGGTCTTTAATCTGAATTCAGAAAAAGTGAGTGAATCCGGCATCACCTATTGCTTGACGTTGAGTTACTTTGAGAATATTTGGGTGAGAAAAGTGGTCATAGGTTATTAGCTCCAGGTCTTGTGCAGGTTATTAGCTCCAGGTCTTGTGCAAACACATTATGGGCTGCAGGTTTCACTTTGTGAATACAATACTATTATTAGGTGGTTAGTGAAGGTTAACCATCCGATCTTGCCATCGAACCCGTCCCACTCCATTAAAATAGGTTTTGAATGAATCACGGACAGCCTTGGCATCTCTAGCAAGATTACCAGGTGGCAAAGGTTGCAGACATTCAATTCCACCTTGAGGATGTTGTCGCCATCGACCTTGTTGTAACCTTCCATTCTGTACATCCTCCCTGTCCAGAAGATCTTCAGTTACATAATTGTCTCTGGAGCTTACTCTCAAGAAATTATGCAAGGCTACAGCAGCAAGCACGATATTCTTAGCATTTGGAGGAGATGTTCGGATTGGAGTTCTAAAAACCTGAAACCGAGCTACCAGAATTCCGAAAGCATTTTCGGAAGTTCTAGCACGGGAAAGACGGTAATTAAAAATCCTTCGTTCCGGTGTCTGTTCCCTTCCCGCGTAGGGTTTCATTAAGTTTGTTTTTAAAGGAAACGCATCATCTCCTACAATCACATAAGGACATCGTTCACGTGATATGGGCAGATGATCTTCAGGAGGAATATTGATGACATTGTTATTGTTTTACAAAGCTGATTTAAGAGAACACTGATCCCAAACTACTCCATCACTTGCCCTGCCAATGGCACCAACATCCACATATATGAATTTGTAGTCTGCGTCAACTAAAGCCATGAGAATCATGCTGAAATTACCTTTGTAATCATAGTAATCAGAACCACTGTTAGCGGGCTTTTCAAGAAGTACTCTTTTTCCCAGCTAGTGCCCCAATACACATAGGGAAATCCCACGTGTTATTGTAGGCCGCAGCAATCTGGCGCCTTCTCCCTCCGAGTCCGGCATTTTCATATATAGAGGGCTTAATACTTCGTAGATGGCTCGGCAGACCTCGGGAATGATGGAGCACACCAGATTTCGGCTGACTCTGAACTGCATCGCCAAGGACCTCTAGGTTTCTCCTGAAAAAAGAAAGTAGCACACTGTAAATGCTGAAATGTACAATATATAATGATAATAATAGTAATAATGAAATTTATGTGTGTTGGTAATGAGAGTAAATGAAACAGTACTGTAAATAATAAAAGTGTTTGATAATTATAATGTACAGTTCTAAAAAGTGCAGATTAGGTACCAGTATATGTGGAGAGTATGGGCACGATATTAAATATGCTGCGAGAAAATAAGTACAGTACAGTATAATTTTGTTCACATCTGTGCCACTTAGCGAATTGTGTGGTACACAAGGAAGTTGTCAACTTTAGTACACTAGAGTACTGTACTGTACTTTAAATTATATGGCTGATTTGTTAAGATTTTATATCAAACACCACGTACATTCGCATGTACAGTAATTTGATTAAAATATATATTTAAAATAAATTATCCCAGGCCAGGGCCAGCTGTTAACAAAATTGGCAATAAGGAAGATTCACACCCTTCATAGAGTACTGTCATCTGGGGTGAATTCGGACATCATGGCCTTGCTCGTGATCTTGGGGCTTTGCCCCCCCCCCCCCCCCCCCCTCACCCCCACATGACTAGTGTCAAATAACCAAATTACTGGGGAAACAAAAAATCTTGGGAGTTTTCAATTTTTTCTTGGGATAGCCTAGCCTATTTTGTTTTCCATTAACCTAACCAAAAAACCTAACCTAACCTAACCTAAATGTATTTGGGGGCTATTAGGTTAGGTTAATGACCAAAAAAAAAAAAAAAAAAAAAAATCTTCAGCAAAAAAAAAAAAAAATGCAAAATCCAAAAACTTTTTTTTTTTTTCACCCGGGGATAAAAAGTAGGGCCTATATAGAAATTAAGCATATGATGATAGGAACCCAAAACTACCATTAGAAATTTGCTACCTATATTGTTGCGTCTCCTGTATATTGACCATAGGCCTATCATTACATAAACTTTATATTCTCATTTAAATGTTGTGCCTTCTATGAGGTCTATTGCAATTTCTAGGTTAAAGTAGAAAAATATAAACATGAGTTTGACTTTTATTATGATACATTTGTAGAATTATCGTAGGCTAGGCCTAATCGTGTTCCGAAAAATTATGCCAAATATTAGCCTATTAATAGGCTAGGCCAAAGGCTGATAAGACTGCACTATGCAAATGGAAGTGGCATAGCCTACCACTGGCTATCCTATATAGCCTTCTAGGCTACTATCGCCTACCAAATAACATGAAAAGTGGAAATGAAATCAGAAATTAGTCTAGTAATAGCCTACCGGTACCAGTAGAAAGTCAATGCATAGCATAGGCCTATGCTAATAATTATAACATTTACTATTTAACATAGGCTAGGATAATTCCACTCTACATTGCCTACCCTAGGCTAGGCAGCCTAGGCCTACCTGAAAAAATCAATAGGCTAGGCCTAATAGGCTAATTGCCTACCACTTAAAAGTTAATGCATATGCTAATAATTATGATAACCTTTACTATTCAACCTAGGCTAGTTCCACACTTCCACTCTACATTGCATAGCCAACTTGCCAAGGGTAGGCCTACTGGTATGTGAGCTCGGAACAAAACAACTGAACAATAATAAGACATAGCCTACCTGTTGCCAAGTAGCGAAGAGTAATCAGGAGTCGTTCTCCAGCACTCACAGCTTTTTCTCATATTTGTGTCCATTTTTTGGATGAATGGTGTGACAAGACTTAACAAATATTCGTATTGTCTTCGGTCCAGTCGTATCCATTCATTCAAAGTTTGCGGATCTTCCAGGCTAAGCTCCCTCACCAAGCGATAATATACACTTTCCACTGGTTTCCTGGTGAGCCATTGGCGACTCCAGATGCGAAGCGGTTCAGATCTGTCTCTTAATATAGTCAAAAACGCCGCAATCACACCAAACGCTCTCCTTTGTAATCCTCCATATTTGTGCGTTGTGGTCCACGCGTTTTCTGCTTGGCAATTCTCCGTCCACAGTCCCTACCTTTGGCTCGACTCTCTCGTGTGAACACTTTTTGAATTTCACAGGGAATTTGTACAGCAACTCTCCCCGTCCTTGAAGGTCGGTGGAGAGAATTGGAAACAAAAACTGTCCGTGTGAACCGGCCTTTAACCTTGGACGAGGGCTGGTTGTAGCTCGTGCTTCACTTGTCTCACTTCCTAGGCTGGAACAAGACCTCACAGGCTTCACCGTGTTGAGCGGTGAATATGCAGGCTATCAGCCTATGCCCGAGAGGGAGTAGTTGGAATATAGAAAAATAAAAAAATAAAATATATATACCCGGTATATATTATATATATATATATATATATATATATATATATATGATTAAATACTCCCAGCCGGGATCGAGCCTCCTACATTCAGAACGAGTGTCCAAGTTTGTAATCCACTACACCACGACGTGATGTAGTGGATTAAAAGCTTGAACACTCGTTCTGAATGTCGGAGGTTCGATCCCGGCTGGGAATATTTAAACATTAATTAGCTCACGTGTATTTGTAAGATATACTTTATATATGTATATATATGTATATAATGTATACTGTATATATTATGACTGATACCAAGTCATAGGACCCATTTTCCAGAGTACATTACAAGGGATTTGTATAACTATTCCAACGAAACTCGGGTTGAATTGATTTTTAGGAATCTTCCACCTATATTATTCAATTAATTAGCGTGTATTTGTGAGCTATGCACACTATTAATGTAGCTCTCGTGCTTGGCTGGGGGAGAATTACACGAAATCATTCAACCCGAATTGCGTGGGAATAGTTGTAAAAATCCCTTGTATGGTACTTTGGAAAATGGGTCCCATAACTTGGTATGGAATGGAATACATCCTCAAATAAGGATTTCTCCATCTCCATATTAAAAATAGAACATGGTTATCTATTCCTTATTATGCTGTGGTGTTGTTGATTAAAGTGTAGACTCTTGTCCTGACTGTGTGTGGTCCGAATCCAGTATTAACTGCTCAAGCCAGTGTCTTATCGTATCACCTATGGTATGGCAATTTGTTAACGTCATGTTTTACTATAATTTTCGTCTTCCGTTCAACCCGTCGAATGAAATGGTCTCTGGTAAGGAATAACAATTGATATTTGAGAACATTCAGTGGAAATTCACATAACTCATGGCTGAAGAAAAATTATTATGAATAACATAGATTACCTTCTTGTGAGTGCAGTAATAACAAACGTTGTACAAGGAGAATGACCCAGATGGGGAATTTAGAATGTAATTTGAGAAATATTGCAGCCACGCGTTGCCACGGTATATTTGAGTTATATATTGAATATTTAAACTGATAGCATGGGATGGCTAGACTATATGCAAAATAAGAAGACGGGTACGAAAGGAGAGTGTATATCTCGACCAGAAGAACAAACTTGGTGGAGTAAGAGGAAGACAAGACGGGGCTAAAGAAAGAAACAGAGATAGAGGAGACGGAAGAGAGGAACAAACTTTATCGTGAAGGATGAAGGAGGGGGAGGAGGAGGAACGCAGATGATATGAGAATTTTGGAAGGATTGCGTTAAGGAAAAGGGGATATTGGAGAGAGAGAGAGGGAAGGGGATTTTTTTGTATATATATACTGTAATATATATATATATATATATATATATATATATATATATATATATATTATATTATATTATACAGTATATGCTAAAAGGAAAGTAGTCGTAAGGTACTGGAATATGAACGTGCAATTGCCTGCACTTCTGCCTTACCAAGAATAATCAATTTTGGTGAAATATGGCATTTCTGGGTTTTATATCGATGTTGTATAATCCAACAGGCACTCAATTACCAGCAGTTCTGCAGCAAATTACCATAGCGGCAGTGAGACCTGCTCTAGAAAGTTGCTGGAATAAGTATGTAATTAAGCTCAATAATCGTTTATAAAGTAAAAAGTAATCCAAGTACTTGCTCCATTGGTAACACACGATGATGAAGAAATTAAAACTTGTTACGAAGATTTAGAAAACACTATGAAAAGGCATAACACTCAATTCACATTTGTGATCGGATACTTTAATGCCAAACTAAGCCAGACAAAAAATAAGGGAAACATTTATAGGTAACTTTGGAATAGGTAGCCGAAATGACATAGGATTTAATTTGCAGAACGAAACCGGCTAAAGATCATGATCGCATTTTTCCAAAAGAAAGTTAGCTGGAAGTGGACATGAAAGGTCCTAATGGAACAACAAAGAATTAAAATTACTTTATTCTTACTGACAAACCATATATTGGGGAAGACGTAACACTACTGCATAAAGTGACTGTTGGAAGTGACCACACAAATGGTGAGATGTTGAGTATGGTTTAATCTCAAGAAAGAAAGAAACAAGCTAGTTAGAACTACCAAACCAAAGTTATGCACGCTAAAATAATGAACTGAAGAGCTTAGCTTAGATATTCAGACAAGATATTCTCAGTTGTCAAACGTAGAGAAGACGGTAGGAGAAATGAATAAAGCATTACACAAGGATCATTAAATGTAGCAGAAAAGCAGGCAAGAATATTTGTAAAAAAAAAATAGAAGAAAGGAAGAATTTTCTAAATAAGAGAAGGCATATGCCTATTAAAATAACAACAGACAAAGTTGAAACAGCAGAACAAGCTAAGACCATCAACAAGAATAAGAATGATGATCCATACGAAAATGTTATATGACCAATATTGAAGAGACTTTAAGAAATTGTCTCCAACCAGATAGGTAGAAAACTAGATTTAAATCAGCCAAGAGAACAGGCAAGTTTCCAAAGTGGGTACTTGACAACATATCATATGTAAGTTCTTAACCAAGTAATTGAGAAAACAGGGGAGTTCAAAATAACCTTGCGTACGGTATTTATAGATTAAGAAAAGGCATTTGACTCAGTCAAAATTTCTGCTGTAAAGAGAGCGATTCGAAAACAAAGAGTACAAGATAATTATGTGCTGGTTTTAGAAGACATATGTAGCGATGGGACAGCAATAATAAAGCTCCACAAGGGAAGTGAGAAAATATCAACTAAAAATAAAACCAAGATTATGTCTAATCTTCTTGTCCAACCACAGCAAATAAAGATAGAAGATGAACATCGACAGAAGCAGTTGAAGAATTCATATACCGTCCTAGGCCATAATATAAAGACAAACTCAAGTCACTCTAGAGAAATCAAGCGAAAGATAGGCATGAGATGGAATGCATTTAGTAAACAGAGCTCTATTATGAAAAGCAAGGTTCCCATTTCATTGAAAAAGAAAGTATTTAACCAATGAGTTCTCCCTGTACTAATATATGGGTCAGAAAGTAAGAGCATAACAAAGTGTCTAGAACACAAATTTCGGAGTGCCCAAAGAGAAAAAACGAGGAAACATTGGCATACATTGGAGAGACAAGAAGAGAGCCTCGTGGATAAGAGAACAAACAAAAGTAGAAGATATTTTCAGTACTACAAACAAATACAAATATGGTCCTGGGCAGGTCATATATTCAGAAGAGATGATAACAGATGTACAACTGTAGCAGTAGCAACAGAATGGGAACCCAGAGATGGAACTAGAGGAAGGGGTAGACAGAAAATCAGATGGGGGGGGGGGGGGATGTGATCTAAATGTTTTCTGAGGTGGGATGGAACAGGCTAACATCTGACCGGTTAGAAGGAAACGTTTGGGAGAGGGCTGTGTCCTTCAGTGGACTATCTCGGGCATCTTGAGTCTGCCTCCAACTCGCCTGCAGGAGAAAAGTGAAGATTATGTGGAGCTACAGGAGCTAAAAGACTTGCTCAATCTCCACGATGACTACTCTAGCAGCTCAGCAGGGAGTGGCAAGATCAGTTACTCGAAACCATTCGAGAGTGACAGAAAGGCTCCCCAAAAACAAATCAAGCCAAAGCCCTGGAGAAGCGAGCCACAATACGGAGAAGCCACCTTCTCGAGAGAGCCAACAGCACGACAAGAAGGCCAGAGGAGCAACCTAGGAGACAAGCCTGAGCCCTGACCTCTAGTTCTCATTTCCTTTACATTCCCCTTCGTCAATAGATCCTTGGATGCCGCCATAGGAGACCGAGCCCATA
This sequence comes from Lithodes maja, assembly GCA_037953745.1. NCBI lineage: Eukaryota > Metazoa > Arthropoda > Malacostraca > Decapoda > Lithodidae > Lithodes > Lithodes maja. Next base: position 38,452 of record JBAKBP010005682.1, on the reverse strand, counting down.
CATACACCCAGACACCAACATCCTAGCAATAACCCAGTTCCCCATGGCAATTCCCTGTTAAAACCGCAATTGCTGTAACTTCCTCATTGAAGCCTGGGCCAGATACAGTGATGGTATTCGCCATACAGACTCCCCCCATCTTAGAATAATAGACTCGCCCAAGTCAACAACAAAGGGAAAAGGAGAAGTCGCCACATAGACAACAGGAAATGCCTGGCAGTACCACCGCGCGTCTGCTCTGAGGCTAAGAGTACTGCTAGGCAAGATAAATCCCTCAGTTTACCTGACCTTCCAGCCAGCCTACAATACCACACATTTGGACCATTACAAGGAGTTACTAGGAAGTGCTACAGTCTCCCAACTCCGCATGGATATATTGTATTTATTCTGTATGTGATTGTCGACTGTATAAAGCTTGTATATTCTGTGTATGTCTCTTAACTATGTTCTGTGTTCGTATATTTGTATTTATCTCTCCCAGCTAAAGACCCCACTCTGTGTCCTTGTTCTTATATTATAGGCACTTCAGTAATAATAAATTAATTGAAGTGAGAGAACCAAGCACCAATCAGCAAGCAGTATTTTCCCAGGAAGATCACGGGACAGATAAGCCAGATTGTCACATTTGCACCTCTATTGTCTCCAACAATCAGCATCATCGCTTGCAGCCTGCCGACTTTCTAACTCAGTCGTCCAAAAAGCGACTAAGTTCTAACTCGCCCTCATTCACTTCCCGTATTATACAGTATATCCCGGCAAAGAGCATTCTACTACCACGGTGCCAGCCTTATGCTCCCACCAGCCACTTAAAAATGTGGAAAATGCTTTGCTGGGATATTATTACAATGAGATAAAACAAGAGAAGAATGAACAAAAACTTCAAAGCTCCTGCGCGTACCCTGGTAACTCCACCCGGGCATCTCCAACAATCAGCACACCACCTGCCGGGAGGGGCGGGTATTTAAGGAGGGAGGCAGGGCCGGAGGAGGCATACAGCACGCTTACACACCTCGTCCCAAGCTATCCAGAACCAGAACCAGTTCTTAATTGAAACGGAAGAATTTGGCAGAGTATATTGGCCGGCGCTGAGATGGTAGAATCTGGGGGAAGAAGAATGAAGAAGCTGATCTATCATAAATGACCTAGAGCAGCTGGTCCAGCAACCCACCCGTATCCCGGATCGCTTCGGAGATCGGCCCAACATTCTTGACTTATTTCTGACTTCTAACCCTTCTTCTTATTCTGTCAATCTTTTCTCTCCTTTGGGCTCCTCCAACCATAAATTTATCTGTCACCTGTCCTATCTCTTCAGTACGGCCATCCGATCCTCCCAGCCGGCGGCGCTTGTGGCACTTTGGCGCTGCCGATTTTTTTTTTTTTTTTTTTTTTTTTTTTTTCTATATTCCAACTACTCCCTCTCGGGCATAGGCTGATAGCCTTTACACTCTACCGCTGAACACGGAGAGGCCCGTGAGGTCTTGCTCCAGTCTAGGGAATGAGACAGCGAAGCCTCACGGCTCGAAGCAATTCCATCTCTGAAGCTGCTCCGCCTCTGGGCTTCACAGTCTCATCCCCAAGGCTCGGACCCTCACTCTCAGAACGCCACCTATTGAGCAATTAACTCACTAGGCATTGCCCCCCTGTAGCATATTTTTGAATATGGGAATATTCATACAATGCTATTTAATCAGGGAACAATGAGGGTATTTTTTTGGCATTTCGGTGTGCTGTGGTAATGCACTGATACTAGGTACAGCACAAATTCCATCCCAATAATATCTTCCCATTGACATATTGGGATTCGAACCCGGGTCCATTGGATTACCAGTCCAGTGGCAAGACCACTCTGCCACACCTCCCCTTGGGAGGCTCTCCGGCAATACTTCTTTGATTTCCCATGGAATGACTTCTGCTTCCGTGGCCGAGGACCCCGGAGAGTGCTGAACGCATTACCGAGGTAATCCTCTCGGGCATGGAAGCGTACATTCCATTTTCTTTCTCTCAGTCTAATGCAAAAAAATCTTGGTTTACTCACGCTTGTTCTACTGCTGTCCACAACAAGGAGGAAGCATTCAAACGGTACTGACACCTTAAAACTCAAGACTCTCATTCTTCCTATGTTTCTGCCCGGAATCAAGCCAAATCTGTTCTTCGACTTGCCAAGCACTCTTTCATCAATAATAAATGCACTGAACTATCCAACTCTAGCTCTTCCCAAGCTTTCTGGCATCTAGCCAAAAACCTCTCCAACAACTTTTCTTCCTCATCTTTCCCTCCCCTTTTCCACTCTGATGTGCCATCAGAGTGGAAAAGGGGAGGGAAAGACGAGGAAGAAAAGTTGTTGGAGAGGTTTTTGGCTAGATGCCAGAAAGCTTAGGAAGTGCTAGAGTTGGATAGTTCAACCATCACTTCTTCCTCTGACAAAGCTGAACTCTTTGCTCAAACTTTTGCCAGAAACTCTACCTTGGATGATTCCGGTGCTATTCCTCCCTCTCCAACCCCCTCTCTCCTACTTATGCCTAATATCCTAATCTCTTCTAAAGATGTACTTTCTACCCTCTCTGGGCTTACTACTAAGAAGGCATACGGTGTTCCTCCTGTTGTACTTAAAAACTGGGCTTCCGTGCTGACCCCCTGCCTAGGCAAACTCTTTCGTCTCTGCCTCTCCTCTAACATCTTTCCTTCTTGCTGGAAGTTTGCTCTCCTTCAACCTTTCCCAAAGAAGGGTGACTGCTCTCAACCCTCCAACTATCGTCCAATTGCTCTATCTCTTGTATCTCTAAAGTTTTTGAAACTATTCTTGCTTCCAAATTTCTTAAGCATTTCTCTTCTCATAATCTGCTCTCAGATCGCCAGTATGGCTTCCTTAAGGGTCGCTTTACTGGTGATATTCTTTCATATCTTACTAACTCTTGGTCATCCAACTTTCGGGACTTCGGTGAGACTTTTTCTGTTGCACTAGACATATCGAAGGCCTTCAATAGAGTCTGGCACAAATCTTTAATTTCCAAATTACCCTCCTTCGGTTTCTGTCCCTCCATCTGTGCCTTTGTCTCTAATTTCCTTTCCGGCCGTTCCATAGCTGCGGTTGTGGATGGCCATCGCTCAATTCCGCATCCCATCAACTCCGGTGTCCCTCAGGGTTCTGTCCTATCTCCTATTCTCTTTCTAATTTTCATAAATGATCTTCTCAACTGTACATCTAGTCCCATCCATTCATATGCAGACGACGCTACTTTACACCACTCGATTAGTTTTCCAGAACGCCCCAGCCATGCAGTCCCTCAAAAGTAAAGGTAATGAAGCCATAAAATGCTTATCTTCTGATCTAGCTACTATTTCCAATTGGGGTAGAGAAAACCTTGTTACATTTAATGCTTCCAAAACTCAATTTATCCACCTTACTACCCGTCAGGAACCTCCAGAGGACTATCCCTTATTCTTCAACAATCAACCCTTCATCTTCCCTCAATGTTCTAGGTGTCTCTTTTACTTCTGCTCTCACTTGGAAAGACCATATTACCAGTCTCGCTAAGGCAGCCTCCCAGAAGCTGGGTGTGCCCAACCGCCTCAAGGGGTTCTTTACCCCTGCTCAGCTACTTGCTCTGCACAGGGGCACAGTGCATCCTTGTATGGAGTATTGTTCACATGTGTGGGGAGGATCCTCTCACACCGCACTCCTAGATAAAGTAGAAAGGAAAGCTTTTCGTATCATTAACTCCCGTCCACTCACCAATTCTCTGCAATCTCTTTCTCTTCGCCGCAATGTTGCATCTCTCTCACTATTCTATTGCTACTACAATAATCAGTGTTCCTCGGAGCTTTCCCAGTGTATACCACCTCCTCTACGTAGGGTACGTAGTACCCGCCTTGCAACACAATCCCACCCCTACTCTGTGCAACTCTCCAACCCAAGAGTGAAACACTATTCTCAGACTTTCTTCTATTCAACTGCTGAGCTCTGGAACTCTCTCCCAGAATCAGTCTTTCCCTCTTCCTATGACTTAAATTGCTTCAACCTCCGTGTGTCCAGGCATTTTAGCTCGAACGTCCCTTGATTTCGGCCCTGTCACTCTTTGAAATCTGGGGGAGGCACTCGCTGCAGGCAGTTATGCCTTTTGTCTCCCTCATTCACATTCACAAAAATAGACTTAATGGACCCTCAAAGCCGAACAATATTTACTAGAAAAGAAAGAATGTTTTTGACTGACTGTCCTGAGTCACCTAATAATTAATTTCCAAGAAGTTTTAGACAACTGATGCAATAAACCTACTAAGAGTTGAAGTATTGCTTTCATTTGGTTAGAATAGCGGAAGCTATATAGTTAAATATAGTGATAGGTTGGCATAGCAAGATCAATGGTAGTAAAATATAGGTAGTCATTTCCTAAGAGTTTTTGAGACGTTAACTATAACTTATATAATAGGTAGATCAGGGACGTATGTGCCCAGCTATCGAATGAGACTAGGTGAATCAGCTGAGTTGATTTTTAAGATGGTCTAACTCGAAATGAGGAGTATAAATTAACATAGAAATACCCGCAATCTATGAAGGCTTGAAAAATAGGGTTGTGTTAGTGAAGTTACCTGGAGTAATAGTTAGGAAAGGCAGTCTAGCCTTATCATTTGGAAACTTTTCTGTTACAAGAAAACTGCATTATCAATTATAGATATAACCTCGTCGAAAACATACTATCGATGGCGCGTAATATCTATCCTAAGAAATAAGGACGTACCTTATTAATTAAATGCATAGTTCTCCTTTTTGGTTAATAGTTATTGTGCCTTGAGACTAAAGTCGAAGTAAGTCAAACTCTGAATAGCGACTGTACAGATAGGTTGCAATGGGAATTTATACTTCCAAAGGACAAGTTATATTGTATTATCGTACGTATACAACCCCTTTTAGTTTGAACGCATTTCAACCAGGAAAGAGAACCGATTAGCAATGAGGGATATTGATTGCCTTTGAGTTAAATAAATAATGTACATACTACCGAACAACTGTCAAATCATTCCAACCTTATTAGTATATGTAAGTTCTAAATAATAATAATAATAATAATAATAATTAAAGTTGCAAGCAACGTTGTGCGGGGTTCGAGCGGGGTTGCACGCAGGGTATTGTGTTGGATACAAGGGCTGTTCCACATATTATATCAAAATATCATGTATCTTATCGGGCATGGAGAAAGTACAGAAGGAATATAGTGTAGCCATTTTGGCTATGGCCACTTAGACCATTAAGGAGTGTGACCATTTTGGTTAAAGCTATTAATCCTGTACGAGTTGTTGTTGTTGTTGTTGTTCCCTAAGCTGCCTGGCCGAACAGCCCCGAGTCCCTGAGGAAGGCCATGGCCACGATCGGGCTTACCCACAGAGCTCTCATTGAGTGTAGATTGTGTTGTTGGCGTAAGTGGTTGTGTGAAATGCAGTCTTCTATGATGTGTTTAATGGTATGGGGTGCTGTGTTACATCCCGGGCAGGCGTCGACAACGGAGTCATCCAGTCTCTTCTGATAGCTCAGGAGAGCTGGATGGTGTCCGCATCTCAGCCTAGCCAGGTGGACTCTGTCCTCGCGAGGAAGGGAGGATTAGGAAGGATGGATTTCGGGAGGTCGTGCTTGCAGCTGCGTGTTGTCTGTGAGTGAGTGGATGGATCGGCGAGAGATATGAGTATGGATGTGCTTTTGGAAGTTGGTTCAGGGTGGGCAGGGAGGGAGAGAGGACAGTAATTGTGTGTGATACCGTGTGCTGGGTGTTGTTTTGATATTTCTTGGTGTCTGTGGGTGTGTTGCAATGTAGTTTAGTGGGTGGTCTTGGTTCGTGGAGGCTGCTGCCAGGAATTGAGTGCCTCTCATGTCCAGATGGTCTTTGACTGTGAAGATTTTGGTTTCTTGATGTAGGTGATCTGTGGGTGCAGTAGCTGTGCAGCCTGTAATGATCTTCAGGGCTTTGTTTTGAATAGTCTGTCAGGTCTTATGATGTGTTATAGCTAGGTTAGAAGCCCAGGCTGGGCTTGCGTATTCCATCACTGATCTTATGTATTGTTTATATACTGTGGTGGTAGTTTCTTTGTTGTGTCCAAATTTTGTGTGAGCAAGTGACCTGAGGGCGTTAGTCTGGGTGTCAGTTTCTTTTTAATGTTTGTGGTGTGCTGTTTGAATGTCATATGAGTATCATATGTTACTCCTAGGATTTTGGGTGTGTGTGTATGTGTTAGGGGTGTGTTGTTTATGGTGAGTTGAGGGATGTATTCGTGTTCTCCTGTCCAGCTTGTGAGCAGGGTTGCGGTGGATTTGGCTGGGGCTAGATTAAGTCTGTTTGTAGTGCACCAGCCATGTAGTGTGTTGAGATAGGGTTGAAGGAGATCTGTTGCTCTTTTTGGGTCATGGTGTGTGCATGTGAGTGTTATGTCATCTGCATAGGAGGCTAAGTTTATTTGGGGCGTATTGGGTGTAGTTATATCGTGCATGTACAGATTGAAGAGTGCGGGCGATAGGACGGATCCTCGTGGGACTCCGTTTGGAAAGTTTCTGATTTTAGATGACTGACCGGCAAAAGATACGTGTGCACATCTTCCTGCTAGGAAGTTGGCCAGCCACCTTTTTGTGTTGTTGTGCATGTTTGTGTTGTAGATTTTGTTTGTTAGGTTGTGGCGGGGGATGGCATCGAAGGCTTTACTAATGTCGAGTGTGGCTAATAGTGATCTGTGTGGTGGTCTAGCTGAGTTGATGCCATCAAAAGCTCTTTGTGTAAGGTCTGTAAGAAGTGTGTTTGTGGAGTGCAGTTGCCTAAAGCCATGTTGTGTTGGAGCTAGGGGTAGGTCGGGTGTAATTAGTTGTAATACTAGGCGTTCCATGACTTTGGAGGGGGAGCAAAGGAGTGTGATGGGGCGGTGCGAGGAGGGTAGCGTGGGGTCTTTGTTGGGTTTGGGGAATGTGGTGATGAGACCATGCTTCCAAATGTCTGGTATTGTGTTGTGTGAATAACTGTAGTTTGATATGTTAGTGAGTGCTTGTATGCTTTGTGGTCCCAGGTGTCTGAGGTGTATGTTGCTTATGTTGTCTAGGCCACAAGCGGGTGAGTGCTTGAGATTGTTGATGATATGCTTTGTCTGGTGATTGGTGAAGGGTGTATAGTCAGGGTCTGTGGGGAATTGTCTCTTATGTCGGATGACACGTCGGTCGTCTTTGTGAGGTTTTAGGTGGCTGACATGTGAGAAGTGATTGATGAGAATGTTTGCTTGTTGTTTACATGAAGGAGTAGAGTCTGTTGTTGTGATTGCAGCATGTGATTGTGTTGTGTTGCTGTTGGAAAGTATGATGCTGTTTAGTGTTTTGTAGAGTTTTTTGGGGTTTGTTTTGTGATCAAGTGTTTGTAGGAAGTTATTCCAATTTAGTTTTTGTTGTTCTTGTATTTTGTTGTTAGTTTGGGTGTTGAGTGCTTGGATTTGTTGTGTGATGTCTTGTGTGTGGGGTGCTGGGGAGTGTTTCAGTATGTCGCGTTGTCTGATGAGGTTTTGAATTTCTGGTGTGAAGTTGGGGTTGTGTCTTTTTCTGTTACCTCTTGGAATGTGTTTCTTGTCAGCGTTTTGGATAGTTTTATTGAGTATGTGTACAGCATTGTTGATGTTAGTGATGGGTGTACTGTTTAGAGTTGTGAAGTGTTGTTCTGTCTCATTTGTGAATGCTTCCCAGTTAGCTCTTTTATAATTGGTGTATGTGTGTTTGTGGCTAGCTGGGGTGAGTCTGGTTTTGGTAGTGATAATGATCGAGAGGTGGTCAGAGCCTAAGGTTCTGACCACCCTCCAGGATGTTGTGGGGGTGAGTTCTGGGAAGCAAAAGGTGATGTCTGGAGATGATGGGTTATAGAGGGCTTGGTGAGGAATATGGGTATGTTGATGGATGTCGTTAAGGATGATGAGGTTATCAGTTTGGTTTTGTAGTACCAGCCCTCTGTCTGTGTCGGGGTTGTCGACAAACCAGGCCGACGTCTTGGCGTTGAAGTCACCACCCAGGATGATGTGTGGGGTGTTTGTGATGTGTTGTAAGTGTGGTCTGTATTCATTTGGTGCTGTAGGGGATGTATGTGTTTATGATGGTTATGTTGGAGTTGTTGCCAGTGCATATTTTAATTGATTGTATTTCTGTTGTGTTATCATTTGGGGGAGGAGGGCTTTGGTTTGTACACTGGTAACTATGTATGATATTTCTTTGCGTACCAGGGTGATGAGTCCACCGCCTCCGCCGACAGCCCGGTCTTGTCTGATGGTGGTGAAATCATGAAATGTGGGTGTTTTTTGTGTTGTGCAGAGTTTTGTTTCTTGTAAGATGGCAATGTGTATGTTGTGTTGTTTGATGAAGTGTGAGAGTTTTTGTTTCTTTGTGTTGATGCCATCTATGTTCAATTGGAGAATGTTAATGTTATGTGCACGATGTATGTTGGGTGCTGTTGCACGAGGAGGGGGTGGGGGTGGGGGTGAGGGAGGGGCTGGGGGTTGGGATGGTGGGGGTGGGGATTGGGGAGCAGGAGATGGGGGTTGGAATGGATTAGGATGGGGTGTGGTGTGTTGAGTTGAGGATGTGGATGGTATGGGAAGGTTAGGTTAGGTGGGTTAGGGAGGAGAGGTGGACGGTTTTAGGGGGGGGAGTGGATGATATGGGAAGGTTAGGTGGGTTGGGGAGGAGAGGTGGACGGGTTTTAGGCGAGGGATTTGACTGGGAGAGGGAGGGGCATGAGGAACAGGTCCAGGTGTTCGTGTAGTGTTTCTTGGAGGCAAGTGTTGTGCAGGTGAAGTGGGTTCAGTTCCTGCATGAATTGCAGAGAACTGAACCCTTAGTGTGGCGAATTGAAGTGATGGGTTTTGAGCAAGTTGGACATATGTATGTGTAGCTGGGTCCTGGGTTGCTCTCAATGTCTCCAGCTAGAAGTCTTTGAGAAATGACAGCCGGAGAGTCATTTCTCGGTGTAGGAAAAACTGTGTGATGTGTGTGTGTGTGTGTGGTGTGAGAGGTGTGGAAATTCCCGGCACGACCGAAGCCGCTCCAAGGACTCCTATACGAGTAGGCATAATTGCCTGAAATTGCCTTCATTCCCTGCTCATTTTCATGCATAAGCAAAAGCCAGAGCGTAATACAATTATGTATTCGTGAAAGTACAGTAATACCTTTCAAATTACTCCTGAATCATCCCTGTACGACGTCTGGGTTTCTTGTAAGGATCTTGCAAACGAAGGGCAAAATTGCAAAAAATTACCAAATCCGATAGGCGAAATCGCTAAAAATTACCAACTATTTTCTGTTTTCGCTATGTGTGACGCTGCACATAAGTGAGCTCTCTCTCACACAAACCTCAGTGTCGTGGCGGGGCCTGTAGGCTCCGGCTGACGTCCATCTGTACTGCTTGCAATAGCTGGCCTGGCTCACAGGCTACAAAATAGACGGAAAATCGTCTCCGTCATATGAGGGACCCCGCGGGAATTGGATTAAGAAGTGTGGTTGTTTTGATTATTTGATAGGGTCACCATAAGGGTAATGGTGTGGCATTTTTTCTGTACAGAAGCTTGGCCTTTTTGGTTGGGGCTTCTTAGGAATGTGACCTTTTTCGTTAGCCATGGAGAAACTCCAGAGGTACAAATTATTATAAGCAGCCTCATGTTAAAAATATCTTATATATTTTTGTTTAGCTTTACTTGGCATTCCTCTTCCTCTATGTATCTAGCAATTTAACCCCCTCAAACTCCTTATGACGCGATGGTGTGGTAATTACCCCGGGCCAAAAAGCTCTAAAAGACGATCGAGTGATAACTCAAGCGAGCTTGAAATACGCAGGCGTTTCGTTCATGGTCACCCCTTCGGGGATCAAGGTGTCCGGCAATATATACCGGTAGGCTATAGATAAATTCATTTTTGGGCTATTTCTTCCATTTTATTTATCCTGTTAACCCTCCAGCCCCGGCTATGTAATATATATATATTCCCCGAAACCCGGGTGTTTTGGCCGAAAAACGTCTACGCCTAGGCTACCGTATCTTTGTTATTCTGACTGCTTCCGCATTCCGCGCATCCTCAAGCGTAGATGTGTTTATTACCTGTAGAATGGCATTAAGTAGAGCTCTCTAAGTCCAGTGGTTGAGTTGTGATGATGATTTCAGTGGAGATAACTTTATGGCAAAAACAGCCACTTTACACTACTTTTCGATACTTAACAACAGCATACAGGCACACACGAACAAGCGACGCACTCCTTCTTGTGGCCGGAGATGCGGGGCATCGGTCCAGCCGGCTGTTGTTTACATGCGTCGGACCGACGCCTCGCACACCAAGCTCACAGGCTTTCAACCACTGGGCGTTAAAGAGTCCTTCCGGGCAGCTCGTGTATGCTTTTTTATGGGCGTTCAAGAGCCCTTCCGGGAAGGAAGGGTTAAAGTGCTTGATTGATTTTTGTGCTAATGTAGTTAGTATTTGGTGTAATTTTACATATTTCAGCTAAATCTGAAGAGCACATGCAATTTATTTGTTCATGTTCAGTAAGTATTGCTGGGGAAAGGGTTAACGTATTCATCTTTTGGGGTGTTTATTCTATGTTTTTATCCTGTTTCTGTGATTGATTGAGTTTTGTGCTAATGTAGTTGGTATTTGGTATAATTTTACATATTTTAGATAAATCAGAAGTGCACATGCAATATATTTGGGCATTTTCAGTCAGTATTGCTGGGGAAACGGTTAACATACAGTATTCATCATAGGAAGGGAAGAGGATGTGTAGCTCAGATCTTTGCCCTGAAATATGTTGTGGAGAAATATCTTGAGAAGGGACAAAAGTTGTATGCTGCCTTCATGGACTTGGAGAAGGCCTATGTCAGAGTTGATAGAGAAGGTACCGGTATGTAGAAAGTACTTGGAATATACGGAGCAGATAGCAAGTTGCTGAAAGCAGTGAAAAGCATGTATGAGGGTGCAAAGGTGTCCGAATGTGTTGAGAATGAACAGAGCGAGTTCTTTGATCTGAATTTTGGGTTAAAGAAAGGGTGTGTGATGTCCCCGTGGTTCAATATATACTGAACTGTATATGGATGGAGTCATAAAAGAAATGCAAGGATGAGCAGTGGATGTTGGTGTACCACTAATAAGGGAAGGCAACGAGATGAATGACAGAGTTGATAGAGAAGGTATGTGGAAAGTACTGAGAATATATGGAGTACCGGTAGATGGCAAGTTGCTGAAAGCAGTGAAGAGTATGTATGAGAGTGCAAAGGTATCAGTACCTGTGAAGAATGAACAGAGGGAGTTCTTTGATCTGAATGTTTGGTAAAGCAAGGGTGTGTGATGTCCCGATGGTTGTTCTATATATACAGTATATGGATGGAGTCATAAAAGAAATACAAGGAAGAGCAGTGTATGTTTGTGTACTGCTGTTTGCTGACGATATGAATGGGAGTTGCAGGGTCTGGTAAATATGTTTGGAACCGTGTGCGAAAAATGGAATCTGAAGGTAAATGCGGGGAAGAGCAAGGTTATGGTCTTCGAAAGGGGTGAAGCCACAGAGTGTGAGGTGAAGTTGAATGGTCAGGCTATGGAGATTGTCAGCTCATTTAAGTATCTTGGCAGTGTACAGAGTAAAGATGGGAGTATGGATGAAGAAGTGTGGGAGAGGGTGCAACAGGGGAAGAGGGTTGTAGGAATGCTGAAAGCAGTAACATGAAATAGGGTGGTCAGCATGGAACTGAAGAAGTCATTGCATGACAGTGTGGTAATCCCGACACTGACTTACGGAAGCGAAGCATGGACGTTGTTGGAGAGATTCAAACCAAGAGTGAAAGGGATGGAAATGAGTTACTTGAGAAGTGTGTGCAGAGTTACATGGAGGGATAGACAGACGAATGAGGAAGTACGAGAGAGGTGTGGTGTGAATGGACTGGAAAGTGCGAAAAAGAACACCTTGAGATGGTTCGGCCATGTGGAACGTATGGGAAGCGAGAGAATGACTAAGAGCGTGTACGAGTGAGGTGGAAGGACAGAGGGAGAAATAAACCGAGAGAGAGGTGGAAGGATGGAGTTAAGAAGTATATGCGTGAAAGCGGTGCTGGATGGAAGGAGGGGCGTCGACTGACTGGGGACAGAGGTGCATAGGGGTGTTTCGTTCGTGGCCAATCCTTCGGGGATCAAAGCGTCCGTCAATAGATAGATAGATAAATTCATCTTTAGGGCTATTTCTTACATTTTCTTTATCCTGTTAGAGTACTTTATTAAATTTTTGGGTAATGTAGTTGGTAATTGGTGTAATTTTACATATTTCAGATAAAGGATGTCAACAGAATAACAAATGATGAGCTGAAGAGACGTTTAGGTATAAAGAGTATTAGCGAGGAGATGCGTACAAGTAAACTGGGATGGTATCGACATGTGGAGAGAATGGATGAACAAAATTGGGTGAAAAGATGCAGGTCTGCGATTGTGGAGGGAGCTGCACCAAGGGGTGGACCGAGTAAGACCTGGGATCGGACTATACGTGCCGATCTCAAATCCAAAAACTTGACAAGTAAAGCATCCCTTAACAGGGTTGCCTGGAACGCCGCCATTAGGAAAAGAGACTGAAACTGCACATCTGTGTGGAGCAATCAGTCTTAAAATGTTATGTACATATGTATGTATAAATCTGAAGAGCACATGCAATCTATATAGGCATTTTCAGTCAGTATTGCTGGGTAAAGGGTTAACATATTAATCTTTTGGAGTATTTCTTCCATTTATTTATCCTGTTAGTGAGTTTTATTGATTTCAGTGCTACTGTAGTGGTATTTGGTGTAATTTTACATATTTTAGATAAATCTGAAGAGGACATGCAATATATTTGAGCATTTTCAGTCAGTATTGCTGGGGAAACGGTTAGCATACTGTAGTCATCTTAGGAAGGGAAGAGGATGTGTAGCTCAGATTTTTGCCCGGAAATGTGTTGTGGAGAAATATCTGGAGAAGCGACATTTATGGAGTTGGAGAAGGCCTATGACAGAATTGATAGAGAAGGTATGTGGAAAGTACCGGTACTGAGAATATACGGAGTAGATGGCAAGTTGCTGAAAGCAATGAAGAGCATGTATGAGGGTGCAAAGGTGTCAGTATGTGTGGATAATTAACAGAGAGAGTTCTTTAATCTGAATGTTGGGTTAAAGCAAGGGTGTGTGTGATGTCCCCATGGTTGTTCAATATATACCGGTACAGTATATGGATGGAGTCATGAAAGAAATACAAGGAAGAGCAGCGGATGTTGGTGTACCGCTGATAAGGGAAGGAAACGAGTGGAAGTTGCCTCAACAGTACAGTACCGGTACTATTGCTGACAACACAGTTCTGATGAGCGATAGTGAATGGGAGTTGCAGGGTCAGGTAAATATGTTTGGAACAGTGTGTGAAAACGGAATCTGGAGGTAAATGCTAGGAAGAGCAATATTATGATCATTGAAAGGGGTGCAACCATAGAGTGTGAAGTGAGGTTGATCGGCTATGAAGAATGTCAGCTCATTTAAGTATTTGGGCAGTGTGTTGAGTAAAGATGTGAGTAGGCCTATGGATGAAGAAGTGTGGGAGAAAGTGTAACAGGGGAAGAGCGTTGTAGGAACTCTGAAAGCAGTAAGAAGAAATAGGGTGGTCAGCATGGAAGTAAAGAAGTCCTTGCATGACAGTGTGGTAATCCCGACATTGACTTATGGGAGGGAAGCATGGACGTTTCTGACTGGGATTGATCATTGATAATCATCAGTTATGCTAGTTGGAAAATTAGTGGGGTAGAATGTAGAGTTCGGGTGTACCGCCAGCCTTGTTTACACTACGCGGAGTGGCGGCGGACGCTGGCCATCATGTTCCTGTCTATTTGACTGCTTTTGGATACAATAATAGGTTGAGGGGGGTCACCCCCCCCCCCACCATGACATATTGTCATCATGATATATACTGTAGTGCCAGCAGGAGGCAAATAACGGATAAAAACGCCTTCAAAATAGACGCGAACTAAAGGCTGGTTCACACATAGCCGAGTCGGTGTGCGAGTCCAACACGAGTGATGAAATTTAGCTATTCAGCAATGAGTCGTCGATACTCCTCAACACTCGTATAGACTCGTGTATACTCTTTGTTTACTCGACACACTCGTGGGTACTCGCCACGGGGTCCAAAAATGTCATGCATGCATGACATTTTTGGGTCCCGTGGCGATTAGCCTACCCACGAGTGTGGCCTAAATACGTGTAGACTCGTGTACATATGTGTTCACTCGTGTTTGACTCTGAATAATTTCGTTATTCGTGTTAACTCGTGTTGACTCGTGTAAACCCGTGTAACATTCTTTGGTGATTCGTCGCTTTTCGTCATCATTTCGACGTTGACGAAGCAACACGTGTCTACACGCAACAACACGTATGTAACACACATGCAACACGTATCAACAAGAGTAGAAAGCACGAATGTGAGTGCCAAAATTTGGTGCCTCCATGATGCCAGAGTTTACACGATTCAAACACGAGTGAAAACACGAGTAAACAAGACTAAACACGATCCACTGAGAAAAAAACATGAGTGTAACACGAAAAAGGAAGTGTCATTTGAAATACCGTTATTTCAAAAATGTAGGACGAATCAACGAGAGTTTACACGGATGTAACACGAGTCAACACGTGTGCAACAGAGATCCAACGAGAGTCAACGCCTTGTCTTTCGTGTCGATCCGTATAACAATCGTGTTGATCCGTGTAACAATCGCGTTGACTTGTGTTAGACTCGTCCATACTCTTTGTTTACGTGCCCTGGAATGTGGCCATTATTTTTCAAATTTTTGACACTCGTGTTGGGTTCGTGTTACACTCGTTTTGACTCGGTTACTCGTACAGACTCTTGCATGAACACGTGTTGACTCGTATTGACTCGAGTTAATTCGTGTTACACTCTCCTTGACTCGGGAGCAATTGCTACTCGCGGCCGACTCAGCCTCCAGCGACGGCGATAATCGACGAGTGTGACTCGTGTTGGACTCGCGCACCGACTCGGCTATGTGTGAACCAGCCTTTAACTACGGTGATCGACATAATTGTAAACATGTCGGCGTCGGACACTTGCGATAATGTTCCCGTCTATTTTGAATGCCGTTGGATACAATAATATGTTGAGGGGGGTCTTTGCCCCCATGACGTGTTGTCATCATCATATATATTGCCAGTAGGGGGAAAACAACCAAAAAAATTGCCGCAAAGCCCTCCCCTCAACATATTATTGTATCCAATGGCAGTCAAAGTAGACGGGAACATGATCGCAAGCGTCCACCGCCGCCGTCGCCGTCATGTTTACATGGTCGATCGCCACAGTTACTGTAAGTTCGCATTTATTTTGAGTTTTTGACGACGATTTTCTTTGGTTTGGCCTATTTGCCCCCTGCTGGCAAATTATATGATGATGACAATATGTCATGGGGGGTGTTTGCCCCCCTCAGCATAATTATTATCGTATCCAACTGCATTCAAAATGGACGGGAACATGATGGCAAGCTTCCGTCGCCGCTCTGCGCAGTGTAAACAATGGTGGCGGTACGCCCGAACTCTACATTCTACCCGGCTAGGCCTATATTATAGGCTACAATAAATAAGTAGGCTAGGCTATTTTATCTATAGGCTATGCCTAGTCTAATATTACAATTTAAGGTAGCATTTAAATTGACTACAGCAGGACTTACCCTTGACCAGGTATAGGCTATCCTAGTGTTTACTAGGCCTATACCCCTTTGAAAGGACATTAGCCTAGCCTAGCCTAATCTAACAACCTTACCTAACCTATTATAGTAGGCTATGGGGCTGCCGCCCCCACACCCCAATTTTTGGTGCATTTGTCTATTTTGTCTGTGAAGTGGGAATTTTTTCAATTTGTCGATAACGAAAATCCTCCATGCGGACTATAGCCTATGGAGAAAAATATGGCGAATCTATTGTTGCCTATTATCTCTAATAAATTGTTTCTCATAATGCTGCAGTAGTGTCGTTTAAAATACCAACCATTTAATTGTGTGCCTTTAAAAATGACCTAAATTAGGCTATAGGCTACTGGAAGATTGGAAGATTAGAAGAATCTTTAAGAAAGACTGGGTTAGGGTTATTGTCGTGCCAAAGCTAGATTTATAGCCTAAATATAAAAGGAAGTGAATAAAATGAAATATGCCGAAAAAAATCGCCGTCAAAATAGACGCGAAGTTAACCGCGGCGATCGCCCTATGTAAACATGACGACCGTACACCCTTAACTACATCCATCCCATTAAAAGTTACTGTGGGACACAAAATATGTTGAGGGGGTCTCTGTGGCTCTGCCCCCCCACGTCGGCCCGTCACGTATTATGATGTACGGTAAGTCATCATCATCTGTGCTAATTCATAGGATCCCCAATTAAGGACAAAGTCAATCAACAGACGAAATAAGCTCCCAAATTACAATAACATAGCGGCCCGCCGTTTATGGGCGACTTTTTACACGTCATTTTAAATGTTACTTTCCTGCCCTGGTCTAGGCCTAATAGATTTTTCCAAAGAATCCAACTTAAATTAAAAGGAAGTAGCCTAGCCTACAGTTTATAGGAAGGCTATTCCAACATGCATTCCAGAACTTAGGCTAGCCTAGGCCTAGGCTATATGAAAATTTGTGGGTGGTCTGCCAAAAAAGAATCACTAGGCCTATTAGGCTATGGGTAGGCTAGTATGGGGTGCATTTTGCAAATTTTCTGAACTCTTAGGCCTAGGCTAGGCTAAATTAAAACTCACAAAATCTGAGTAAAACCAGCACTAGAATTTTGTCTTGTCTTGTCTAGGGGGTTAAGGGCAACCTCAGGCGAATACTCGCCCGCTCCGGCCCTACCGTAGTCGCGGAGATCCTATGTCACAATTTACATTAGTTTATAGTTAAGGTTAAAATTCACCACCGTGTCACTTTCACTCTAGGTCATTCGTAGAACCGTAACACTGTAAAGGCAACAACCCAATAGCAGGTCATCAGGTGGCGAACCAGAGACCTACAAACCGCGGTACTAGGGCCAGAGCAATGTCTTGAAGCGAGGTGCCCTTATCAACCAACCCCAGACAATCCAGTAGGAGCTGTCGGAAGGAATCCATCTTTGAAGCCAGAAAGGGACGCCCATCCACATGCTCAGTGACGGGATGAGGCGAGGCTTAGGAGGCATATGTAGGACGACCAGATGTAGGATGTGGAGGGGAAGAGGTACCGTACGATGATACATGGGATGCGGAGACTGCGGAGGGAAGAGCTCGTCAAAGTCATACGGTTCTTCAGGACCTCAACAATAACCGGGGGACGGCCGGTGCAGGCAATGGTCGATCGCCGTAGTTAATATAATTTTGCGTCTATTTTGACGGTGATTTTTGTTGTAGTTAGGCTAGGCCTAGGCTATTTGCCCCCTGCTGGCAATATATATGATGATGACAATATGTCATGGGCGATGATTGACCCCCTCAACATATTATTGTATCCAACGATCTCTAACCTCTGTATCTCAAAAAGGGCTAGAGCAAATTGGCTGTAAATTTCCACATCTAGGCTATTCCTTGACAGATTTGCGCCCTCCAATTAATATTTATTAGCCTAAATTCAGCCTAGTTTAGCCTATAAAACAAAAACTAACATTTGTTTAGCCTAGGCCTACATATAAAAAGAAAAAACCCACTCGTACTGCAATTATAAGCATAAATATGAGTACCGTATCTAAGTTACCGGTACAAAGCAAATGTTTTTGTATAGCCTAAATTAAACCATAAAATTGTCATCTTTCAACTGTTGAGGTCATAAATATAAAAAAATCTAATACATTAGGAAAAAATGCGTTAAGTGTTGTGTTAGCTGGTCTATCGTCCCCTTTACTTACGTAGTCGCACGCTTGCAGTTACATTCGCATCTAATTTGA
The DNA here is from genome assembly GCA_037953745.1 of Lithodes maja. Lineage (NCBI taxonomy): Eukaryota > Metazoa > Arthropoda > Malacostraca > Decapoda > Lithodidae > Lithodes > Lithodes maja. Next base: position 20,505 of record JBAKBP010005682.1, on the reverse strand, counting down.
CTGTGGTTATTTGCCCCTGCTGGTGATATATATGATGATGACAATAAGTCATAGGGGGATAAAGCCCCTTCAACCCATTATTGTATCCCACAGCCAGGCGTTGGGTAAATTGTTTTGTTACCGGCCGGCGGATTGAGGGTGGCTTTACCAAGTTTACCCCAGCAGTTAAATTAGAAGCGAATGTAGGCCTAACTGCGAGCGTGCGACTAGGCTATATAAACAAAGCTTTTGGTATGCCCACAACTACAACTCTTACCAAAACTGCAATTAGCCTATTTTTGTTTGTTTTTTCAGTCTAGGCTAAATTGTGGAGGCTAGGCTAAATTATTTAGCTGCAATTAGCCTAGCCTATTTTTGTTTGTTCTTTCAGTCTAGGCTAAATTCTTTAACATGTGTACTATTGTGTAGGCCTGTGCTTTCCAATAGAAGTAAAAATATGTAGCCTAGCCTAATGCAATTTTACTAAAACCCAAGCCTACCTGAATATAGCCCTATGCAGAGCTCAACAGCAAAAACAAAAACAAATATGTTGAGCAGTGAAATAAATTTAAGCTAAGCCTGTTTTCTCATAGGCCTAATAACCTAATGAAGTATCCTATAGCCTAACCTAATTTAAGTTATTTCACAAAATACTAATAGGCCTACCCAGCCCTCCTCATGCATTATTTTCCATTGTAAAATAAGTGTGTGCTTAACTGCAGTAATGAAAGGTAGCCTATAAATAGGCGAGCCTATGTTGGCTGTGCAATTGTCTCGATTTGACTATTTTTACCTAATTAGGCCTAAAGCAGCCTGAGCCTATTCCCAACCCCCAAACAGTATCCCATGTTAAGCCAAGCTAGGCCTAGTCTAATATTACAATTTAAGGTAGCATTGAAGGAGACTACAGCAGGACTTACCTTTGACCGGGTATAGGCTATCCTAGTGTTTACTAGGCCTATACCCCTTTGAAAGGACATTAGCCTAGCCTAACCTTACCTAACCTATCATAGTAGGCTATTATGGGTGGGGCTGCCGCCCCCACACCCCGATTTTTGGTGTATTTGTCTATTTTGCCCCCTGCTGGCAATATGACGATGACATGACAAGTTTTTCATTCCTCTTTCTATGTTGTTCCCCTTCAGTTCTTATTCTGTCTCATTCGGTTGTCCTCCGGACGGCCTATATCATATGCCACCCTGGCCTGGCTAGGTTATTAGCTCCTGACCTGATTTGTGTCGGTCGCTGATGCAGTCGAGCTGACTCGATTTCCCTCGGTGTGTGTATTTTTTGTGCATTTCGGTGCGATATATTTTTTCCATAGACCTGATCTCTCATTCTTCGCTTTTGATCACTTCTTAATTGGTGCTGTGCTGCAGTGTAGCAGTTCTTGCCTCATCTTTCGGCTCTACCCTATAAGAGTTCTGCTGTGGAACTCATGTGGTGCGGCTGAATTGGTGAAATGGTGAGAAATGTCTGCGTATCTTCACCGCCTTAGATTTGTTCACCTGCCCTTCCCTACCTATCATGTCTTGATTGGTTGTCCATCTTGATCTAATTCTTCAGGCCAGCCCTATTAGAGTATTTTGGGAGAACTCAGTGGTGTGGTTAAACTATTTTTAATATATATTTGTTTAAATATGTAAGATATGCAATAAATTATGTAAAATATATTGTTTTTACTTTATACCTATACATATAATTGTCATTATTAAGGAAATTCCATTGACTATTTACATCGCTAGGCCTAGCTTCCTTATTTCTATTAATTTCCTCCAGTTCACAATGAAACCTATTGCTAACTTCCTTGTTCTTCAGCAGCCGCGGCGGTGTCGGCGTTGGACGCTTGGGATAATGTTCCCGTCTATTTTACAATGAAACCTATTGCTAACTTCCTTGTTCTTCAGCAGCCGTGGCGGTGTCGGCGGTGGACGCTTGGGATAATGTTCCCGTCTATTTTGAATGCCATTGGATACAATAATATGTTGAAACCCCCCCCCCCCCCCCCCCAGCCCCCTCGACATGTTATCATCATCATATATTATATTGCCAGTAGGGGGCAAACAACCAAAAAAATTGCTGCAAAGCCCTTCCCTCAACATATTATTGTATCCAATGGCGGTCAAAATAGACGGGAACATGATCGCAAGCGTCCACCGCCGCCGCCACCGCCGTCATGTTTACATGCTCGATCGATCGCCGCAGTTTGGTTAGGCCTATTTGCCCCCTGCTGGCAAATTATATGATGATGACAATATGTCATGGGGGTGTTTGCCCCCCTCAACATATTATTTTATCCAACGTCATTCAAAATGGACGGGAACATGATGGCAAGCTTTCGTCGCCGCTCTGCATAGTGTAAACATTGGTGGTGGTACGCCCGAACTCTACATTCTGCCCGGCTAGGCCTATATTATAGGCTACAATAAATGAATAGGCTAAGCTATTTTATCTATAGACTAGACCTAGTCTAATATTACAATTTAAGGTAGCATTCAAGGAGACTACAGCAGGACTTACCTTTGACCGGGTATAGGCTATCCTAGTGTTTACTAGGCCTATACCCCTTTGAAAGGACATTACCCTAGCCTAACCTAACAACCTTACCTAACATATCATAGTAGGCTATTATGGGTGGGGGCTGCTACCCCCACACCCAATTTTTGATGTATTTGTCTATTTTGCCCCCTGCTGGCACCCTCAACATATTATTGTATCCATTGGCATTCAAAATAGACGGGAACATGATTGCAGACGTCCGCCGCCTCCGTCATGTTTATATTTGTCGATCGGCGTTGTTAAGTTCGTGTCTATTTTGACGGAGATTTATTTTGGTTATTTGCCCCCTGCTGGAAATATATATTATGGTGACAATATGTCATGGGGGGGGGGTGAAGGGGGGCAAAGCCCAACCTGAACATATTATTGTATCCAAAGGCAGTCTAAATAGACAGGAAAAGGATGGCAAGCGTCCGACGCCACTACGCGTACGCGTAGTGTAAACAAGGCTGGTGATACACCCGGTAACTACATCCTACCTGGCTAATGTCCTTTCAAAGGGGTAGCCTATAAATTAGTAAACACTAGGATAGCCTATACAACGCAACTCTTGCCGATAGGCCTAGCCTAAAGGCTAACCTATTCACGGCAATTTTTTTCGGTTATTTGCCCCCTGCTGGCAATATATATGATGGTGAAAATATTATGTCATTTTGGGGGGGGGGGGGGGGCAAAGCCCCCCTCAACATATTATTGTATCCAATGGCATTCAAAATAGACAGGAACTTTATTGCAAACGTACGACACCTCCCCCGCCACCGCCATGTTTACATGTGTCGATCGCCGTGGTTAAGTTCGCGTCTATTTTTACGGCGATTTTTTTCGGTTATTTGCCCCCTGCTGGCAATATATAAGATGATAACAATATGTCATGAGGGGGGGGCCTCAACAATGACCTCTAACCTCTGTATCTCAAATAGGGCTAGAGCAAATTGGCTGCAAATTTCCACATCTAGGCTATTCCTTGACTGACTCTTCCCAAATGGTAGACATATTAGCTTGATCACTCTAGGCCTAGTTGTTTTTTAGTTACAGAGGTAATAGCCTAGGTCATGATTTCTTGCCTACTTACAGCGAATAGACTAGGCCTATTGTAGATTGGTAAAATATTTGCTTAATAGGCCTAGGCTATGCAATTGTCTCGATTTGACTAATTTTACCTAATTAGGCCTAAAGCAGCCTCAGTCTATTCCCAAACCCCAAACAGTATCCCATGTTAAGCCCTAATCCCCCACTCAATCAAAATTCGAACTGATAAATTCGTACCTACCGGTAGCGCTGCCTAGGCTAGGCTTATATTTTTCGTGAATAGATATAGAAAATGGTTTAAAGGAAAGAGCATCCTATATTATGTTCAAATAATATGTAATAGCACTGTGTATGGTTGTATTACATTTAAATAGTGATAGATGTGTATATTAATGGGATAAATACTCCGAAGTTCGCATACGTTCAGAAAATTTTGTGCAACACTGTTGCCAGATACTAATCAATCCCTTATCATTATATCATAATGGATTTTACTCATTTGCATAATTTCAAATACCTAGCACATTAATATAATATTTTCCTATCTTTTTTGTAGTGATATTTGTCTGATTTAGTGGTATATTAGTGTCTGTCTAGGGTTATAATGCATTGTGAAAGTTACCTCTGAATCTCTGACTTGGTAACAGTTCGGTATGGGTAACCCTGCTTTCTTTGAGTACTACACGGCAAGAGAAGCTTTCGGTTCTGTCACAGACTGTCACGTACAGCAACTGCTACATTCGACATCATGTTCAAATAATATGTAATAGCATTATCTATGGTTGTATTAGACAACAATCGTGATCGGTTTCTATTTTATGTGGATAAATAGTATTAAGCTGAACAAACTAAATACCGAAAGTTCACTAGAGTGGTTGTTGATACATATGAGGGAGGAAGAAGATAGGAAGGAAGGGCTAGGCAGTGTTGCCAGTTGTATCGCTAGATATTACCGCTAGATGTAGAGCTATTTACTTCAATTTAGCAGCCATTTTTTCATATCTAGAGAGATTTACTAGGATAATTTAAAAATGTCAGACATTCTAGTCATATTACATTGTAAAATTTGCAAAACAAACAAACCCAAACTCTTTAGAAATTGCAGCATTATTCTAACATTGTTTGACTATGTAGCAACATGCTAGCGACTTTTGAGAAAGGATCTAGCGGTATTTTGTGGAGACATACTGGGAAGGTGGGAGGTAGGTGGTGGTTGCAGTGGTGCCAGTTGTAAAGCTACATATTACCGCTAAATGTAGAGCTATTTACTTCAATCTAGCAGCCATTTCTTTTATATCTAGAGACATTTACTAGGGATAATTTGAAAATTTCAGACATTCTAGTCATACTACATTGTAAAATTTGCAAAACAAACAAACCAAAACTCTTTAGAAATTGCAGCATTATCCTAACATTGTTTGGCTATGTAGCAACATGCTAGCGACTTTTGAGAAAGGATCTAGCGGTATTTCGTGGTAACACTTTAGGAGGGTTAAAATACGAGTCACACGGGCAATTGCCAAAACTTTAAAGGTCCATATCATTGTTATTAAACTAAGCATTTGGCAAAGGGAGGAATTGTTAAAAACCTTAGCCAATACTCTGTCATTCACCAAAAATAAATTTGAATTTATCATTATTATTTGGTAGGGTAGGTATGTATAGGTAGGTTGGCTAAATAATTGCTGGAATTCGTAGGGACTCGAACGGTTTTGAGAGAGTTAAATAAAAAAACAAAAGATAGGACTGAATAATAAAGAGATTATGTTATTAAGCAAAACTGGGGGATGCGTGGAAGCCTATAGACTGTAGACGGTAAACTTTGTGTGTGGTAGCGAATTCGGTTTTAAAGTAATTTAAGAATAGACAGTTTTCAATGCTGCGGCCAAACTATTCCACCCATTTATATTTTGTTGGTATCAAAACGTTCAGAATCGCGAGCCTCACCCAACTACGCAAGAATGGCTCTGATCATCGGCGTAGTTTTCAAGATGTGGAATTCGAGGTTTTTTCAAGATTGCCGGAAAAAAAACCACGTGCAAAAGCAAAACCTTCTGTATAAAATTTGCGGAGCATTAGTAGGGGAGTGCGTATGCCAAAGCCCAGTCGTTTCCTGTGAATGGGAGAGACGGTATTTAAGCGTCAAGTTTTTCGGGAAATCGGCTGCCACGGACCTGTTTGGCCACCATGCCGGATGTTTAGCATATCAAAAGTTGCCCAATACAAAAACGCACCTTTTGTGAAAGTTTGATCCCGATCCAAAAAGCGGTTCTGGAGTTATTGCGTCGAAACCGGCGCGTAAGAAGAATTTGGATGAAATTCCAGGTTTAATGATTACAATAGGGGTTCCCCGTAGGGGACGAACCCCTAATAAACTAACTTGCGTAAACCAATGGTAATATACTCGAATGTGCAGTAATTGACGAATGTATTAATTTAATTACATTGGTAATATAATTATATATTGGTCCACATAATGTATACAATGGATTTAGTTAGATTAGCTTGGCTATTTTATCGAAGAATTATGGGAATCCATTAGTTTGGCGAATTTCATTGATTTAGCGCGACAGCAGAATTAGTCCGGAACACGTTCATTTCACCATGTCAAACTGAATAAAATTATAAAGGAACAGTGAGAGGCTTACGTTAGGCTGTGCTTTGTCACGGTGCTCATCTACACAACTCTTCCCTTAGATGTATGTGGTGGGTGAGTTACCCAGCCTTATACACAGGAGCTACTGCAAACTATCCAGGGTACCACAGTTTACCCCCCCCCCCTCTCCCCCTTAACCCATTCAATATCGATGGCATCCTTGTCATTACATTCTGGCAACTATTAAACTACTTCATTTAGCTTAGGAAGAACGTCTACTAACACAGAGACTACAGACTATCCTACTTAACCCTTTTTTACTAAGACTGATCTTTCCTAAACTGCATAAAATCGCATCACACTTGTTCACGAACATTAGGTTCCTGTTTAACAGAAGGTGAACACAGGCATCGGAAGTGAGGAGTCTGCCCTCAGGCTCGTCTTGTACGGGAATTGAACATGATGACATTTATGTTACACATATATTTAGCAATGGATTTAGGAATATTACTAGTACCCTATCATAGATGTAAACTGTATATTACTAGTACCCTATCATAGATGTAAACTGTATATTACTAGTACCCTATCATAGATGTAAACTGTATATTACTAGTACCCTATCATAGATGTAAACTGTATATTACTAGTACCCTATCATAGATGTAAACTGTATATTACTAGTACCCTATCATAGATGTAAACTGTATATTACTAGTACCCTATCATAGATGTAAACTGTATATTACTGGTACCCTATCATAGATATAAACTGTATATTACTAGTACCCTATCATAGATGTAAACTGTATATTACTAGTACCCTATCATAGATGTAAACTGTATATTACTAGTACCCTATCATAGATGTAAACTGTATATTACTAGTACTCTATCATTGATGTAAACTGTATATTACTAGTACCCTATCATAGATGTAAACTGTATATTACTAGTACCCTATCATAGATGTAAACTGTATATTACTAGTACTCTATCATAGATGTAAACTGTATATTACTGGTAGATGTAAACTGTATATTACTAGTACCCTATCATAGATGTAAACTGTATATTACTAGTACCCTATCATAGATGTAAACTGTATATTACTAGTACCCTATTATAGATGTAAACTGTATATTACTAGTACTCTATCATAGATGTAAACTGTGTATTACTAGTACCCTATCATAGATGTAAACTGTATATTACTAGTACCCTATCATAGATGTAAACTGTATATTACTAGTACCCTATCACAGATGTAAACTGTATATTACTAGTACCCTATCATAGATGTAAACTGTATATTACTAGTACCCTATCATAGATGTAAACTGTATATTACTAGTACCCTATCATAGATGTAAACTGTATATTAGTACTACCCTATCACAGATGTAAAGTGTATATTATCAAATGACACAGGCATTTCAGAAAGCAACTGTACATTCTCTCTCAGTAGAGGTGGCCCTGTGGACATTGCTTGTTAACAAAACTCCTTATCTCAGACACAATAAATACTAATGCAGGTATTCCTTGGAGCTGACTTCCTTCCACAGCATCACATGCAAAACAAAAATGGATATTGCTTCATCGGATAATTTAGGAAATACAGACGGAATGGTAACTGTATGAAGAAACAAATACAGACGGAATGGTAACTGTATGAAGAAACAAATACAGACGGAATGGTAACTGTATGAAGAAACAAATACAGACGGAATGGTAACTGTATGAAGAAACAAATACAGACGGAATGGTAACTGTATGAAGAAACAAATACAGACGGAATGGTAACTGTATGAAGAAACAAATACAGACGGAATGGTAACTGTATGAAGAAACAAATACAGACGGAATGGTAACTGTATGAAGAAACAAATACAGACGGAATGGTAACTGTATGAAGAAACAAATACAGACGGAATGGTAACTGTATGAAGAAACAAATACAGACGGAATGGTAACTGTATGAAGAAACAAATCAGGAAATGGTGAACAATGGGAACTGATCAATTATTACATATCGAATATACTGTATATTATGTGTGGGAGTGAGTTGATATGATGTGCCGGGAGCACTGCATAAACCCTCACACACACACACACACACACACACACACACACACACACACAGGCCTGTATGTTACTCAGGTTGTCGTGAGGAATTGACCTTGTGTCCCATCCTTTACACAATGGATTAGACGCAAAAAGGGATATAGGAGAGCTGCAGAGGGGAAAATATTACCGGTAAGGAGGAGGGAAGGAGCTGGTTGGAGGATTTTGAAAGACTTAGTCAAAAAAAAAAATAAAAAAAAATAGAGAGCGAGAGAGAGAGAGAGAGAGAGATGGCGCCTATAGGGTAACATGGATTGAATATTGCAGATCTAACTGTACCCTATTCCGATTGTTCATAAAAGTGCATAAGGTATGTACAGTATTGTAGCCTAGTAGAGGACATACATATATACCGTATATATTACAAATGGGTCACTTGTAACACTTGTTCTAGCCAGCTGCATCATGCCTCCTTTCTTTAATGTCAAACGATGCCTACTCATGAATGAAGTTGCCCAGTCATACCCTGGCAGGCAATCTTTAAAGTTGTGAAACCCATTCATTCGAAGGTACTCTTCGACAATATGGCAAAACTCAAGAAGCGTTCCCATCCTCATTTTCTCCGTTCTTCTCGCCATGTCTGCATTTTTTTTTTTTTTTCTAAGTTAGGATGAAGTTCTTTCTTTTTTCCCTGGAAAGAAAAGAGAAGAAATTTAGTTAAGTGTCTTTGTTTCTATATATATATATATATATATATATATATATATATATATATATATATATATATATATATATATATATATATATATATATATATATATATATATTATTTATAAAATTAATTTGTCACACTCATTTTTTTTCCCCCCTGGGATCAAAAATATGTATGGATTTGCTTTATATTTATATATTGTATGTTCCATTGCCCATTGATTGTTTATAACAACAGTTATATATGACTCTAAGTTTACCCTTTGATCTTCCTTAGGACCTTGTTGTACATATTTTCTAAGCACACTATTTGAGATGAGATATTTTCTGGCCGTTGCTCTAATACGAGCTCCCTGTTTTACCTCATCAACAGCAACTTTCAATGTTACTTCTGTATAAGTGTTGTTAACTTGTCTATACTGTCTGACCATCTTGGTATAATTTCATCTGAAAATGTATTATATCCAGCTTGAAATAAAATAAAAACTTTAAAAGGGGAAAAAGTAATCAGGGATAAGGGGACAAATACACATTTGTGAGTTAAGGTACAATCACAGTAGGGTAAGAACAATTAGTATATGAGATTATTTCTTGCCCCAATCTATGCCAGTATGATGGGCAAGAAAAAATCCCCCCTCCCACCAGGGGGGGGGGGGGGGCGTTGATCCATGGGGGGAAGGGGGTCCCACTGATTATGTTTTGCCCCATTAGTTGGCTCCCAGACAATCTTGAGGAAGATAAAATCAAAATTAGTCAACATTGTTAACAAGTTTTTCAACATATGTTTTCACTACTTTTCCGTACAATTCCTGCACATAAATATATTTTCACTAAAATATATGGCAATATCATTGGTACTAAAGGTGAATAGTTCCTCTAATGATACAGATCATTACACATGTGAAAAACTATATACTTTTATAGATAAGGGGGTAATTCATTTTTGCTTCGAAAACCACCTGATTATTTATTACCCCACTTTACTATACATAAGGTATCAAGTCCTCATTGTCAATTTACATATAAAAATTAATGCATAAATTTGTCCCCATACTATATATAATGCAAATAGCAATACAAAATTGAATTGAATCGTATGTAAAAGATGTTATAGACTCTATGGCAGTACAACATTATTCGATATCATCAGATAAATAGTAGCAAATAGTCCAGTCTCTCTTAGAATGTAAAAGGGACAGAAGTCCCCAAATCCCTTGCAAATAATTGGAGGCCTATATGTTATATAAGTAATATTGCATAAGTGTTAATTAGAAGCTCCATTTACTGTACTTATGATTTACGTTACACTAAACTGATTAATAGGGAGGCAAGATTTACTGCCACTTCCAATTATTTTAGGGTTACAAATTTGAAATAAACACTTGCTCAAGTCCCACATACCCTCTGTTGAAAGATGACCAATGTACAGAATAATTATAAACATCATTTTTGTGGGTCGGGTTACACTTCTTCATGGTTTGACATATTTATAATACTACTCTACATCACCCACGAGGTCAACTTCATATGCTATCCAATATTTAACAAGGTTTCTGGACCACTGTGGCAGTGTAATGTGGCAGACAAATAAACAAACCTTTAACTTTCTAATATTGCATAGGAAAATGATCGCATTCCACGTTAATGTTTGCCTCGTTAAGATTGTATTTGGGTAAGGAAAATATCCTTCGTACATTGTAGAGTGACAGACAAAGAAGAAATGTTCTGTGAAGAGAAGGGTGAATGGGCTTTGAAAAGAATAACGTGAAGAGTGAAAATGAATTAAAGATGGCTGAAAGGAGTGTTGTGAAAACTTTGATGCAGGAGACATAGGAACGATTCACACACACACACAAACACACGGCAAATGCATCCGTCGAAGTAATTGCGTACTTCCAGAGCTATGGCTGTCATTACTTATTTGGCATAGTTCAGCCATCAGAAACATTACAATTAATTGAGTATGAACAATTATTGACTCTTTCATTTTCACTATCAGATAATGATATATGAATATACGAAAATAATTAGTTTCGATCCTGTGATAAACAAATATAGTTAGCCAAGCGAATGTTTGTCATAGGTTGACCATATGTATGAAATATATTGTCAAGGAGGAATAATATGATGTATATGGTAAAAGAGAGATACAACACAAATAATACAAGATTAAAATGGAAAACATAATAAGAGGCAGAAGCGAAAACAGTGAAATGGAAGAGAAAAACGCATGGGGGAGAATGAAGGCATGTCAAATTGTGAAATTGTGTGAGTAATAATGAAAGGAGGAATACAGATGTAGGTGACTGTGTGTGTGTGTGTGTAATAATAATAATAATAATAATAATAATAATAATAAACGGTTTATTAAAGAATGGCAGCCTCATGAGCTGAAAATACACATTTTACAATTTAGTGGATGAACATGAGATGTACAGATATGAAAATGGTAAGTTCAGTTTACAATGTGTGAGTATAATATACTTAACATTAAAATAATAAATTAATACAATGTGTGTGTGTGTGTGTGTGTGTGTGTGTGTAAGCGCGGACAGAAGGTAGATTGGAACGAGTAATCTGGAAGAGGAGTTTTGACTAGGTTTTGAGACGTGTCTGAATACGTTTGGAAAGAGTGGGAGAGTATTTTTGATTGGAGATATGAATGGGAAGGTGGGTGATACGGAAATAGATGGAGTGGTGGGAAGGTGAGGAGAATAATCTAAGTGGATGGGAATGGTAGTGCATTTGTGAACGTGCTGTATGTGTGGGGAAGAGGCTGATGATTGCCAACCCTGGCACAGAATGATCCACAGATACACATGCAGAGTGAAATGGAGGAAGGGAGAGAGAGGTGGAGGAACAAAAGGGAAGAATACAGTAGAATAGCGATAGAGAGAGATAGCAGAACAATGTGTTGGTGAGATTCAGAGAGTGTTTAGTAGGGGAAGAGAAAGTGTAGATCAGGTCGCTTCTTTGAGGTGTATTGTGGGGAAGTATCTGGAGAAGGGAAGGAAGTTATATACTTACTGCCTTCATGGTCTTGGAACATGTATATGACAAAATTGATAGGAAGGGTCTATGGAAAGTGCTCTGAATGTAATGGAGTAAATGGTAAGTTGCTGTAAGCAATGAAGAAGCATGTGTGAGGGTGTAATTGCAGCAATGCGTATAGAGGACGAACCAAGCGAGTTCTATGATCTGAAAGTTGGATTAAAGCAGAGGTGTGTGATATCCTCATGGTGGTTCAGTTATAGATGGATTGAGTCATGAAAGAAATACAAGAAAGAGCAATAGATGTTGAAATACCCCTGGAAAGGGAAAGGGAGTGAGCGGACATTTCCTGTGTTGCTGTTCTCTGATGATACAATTCAATTGAGTGATGATGAGTGGGAGTTGCAGAGTTTGGTGAATATGTTTGGTACCCTGTGTGAGAAACGAACACTCAAGGTCAGTTTCTTAATGAGTAATGATATGTTTCTTGAGAGGAGTACAGTTACAGAGTGTGCAGTATGGTTGAATGACTAGGCAATGGAATATGTCAGCTCATTTAAGTAATTGGGCAGTTCGAGGAGTAAAGGTGGGAGTTTGAAGGATCAAGTGCAAGAGAGAGTGCAATAGGGGAGGAGGGTTGTAAGTACACTGAAAGCAGTGTCTTTGAATAGGGAGGTGAGCATGGAAGTAAAGAAGCCATTGCATGATAGTGTGGTAATCTCGGCATTGGCATACAAAAATGAAGCATGGATGTTTTTGGAGAGGCATAAGTCAAGAATGAGAGAGTTCGAAATGAGTTACTTGAGAAGTGTGTGTGGGGTACATGGAGAGACAGACAGAAAAAATAAGGATGTACAAGAGTGATGGGGTGTGAATTTAGATGTCTGGAGAGTGTAAAGAGGAACACCTTGAGGTGGTTTGGTCATGTGGAGTGTATGTTCAGTGAAGGAATTGTTAAATGAGTGTATGAGAATGTGGTGGAAGGACAGGAAGAGGGAGGTAGACCGGAAATGAGATGGAAGGATGGAGTTGACAGGTATATGAGTGAAAGGGGTGTGGAATGGGAGAAGGGACGCCGGCTGACGGATGGCAGAGTAGCCTGAAGGTGATTCATTTTTAGCAAACCCCTCGGGATAGAACCGTCTGACAATTGAAAGATAGATAGATAAATTATTTAGAAATACTGATACACGTGTTTTATGAGGGAGGAGGCGATAACGACTGTAAATTGTGAAGCATAGACATAAACAAACATAATCACGGGAGATTCAAGGAAGAGCCAACAGGGAGAAAATGACCGAGTGATGGGAAATAAAATGATACAGAAATTGGTATACCCGAATGCAGGATTGCAAAGTGCTGCCGAGCCTGCACCCACCAATAACCAACCCGGCCAATGACTACCAACATTGCCGGTGCCTTTTAATTGTATCACATCCTTTGTGGACACCTTGGCTTTAATATCTCCTCTGCCTGATGCACCTACGTAGGGCATAATTCAATTATATAATTGAAATAACAGAAAAACATATTCACCACCACAGCCAACATACCGAGATCCCCACCCCTACCTCCACCACCATCATCACCACCACCACAACCAACATAGTATATCACCCCTCTCCAAGCCACAAGGAACTAACCACCCTACAACATCCTACCCCTAGGTGTCTTTCTGATGCTCAACCACATCACCCCTGAGAAACGGTATGACTATGACGGAAGATTTTAGGATCGACATCTCAATCTAGAGCTGTTCTTGACACCCCGGGTAAAAGGACAGATTCGAAAGTTGAGGACACAGTTGAAGAGTTGGTTCAGTTGATCGCAAGGCGTAGACACAATTACGAGACTGTAGTCACCCATTATACTAATTCTTTTTAGTGGGTATCAACAAGCTGGTTTATTAGAGCCTTCTGGGTGAAGTAATCTAATATTCTCAGCCTACCTCAACCCCGGCGCTATTGTGGATATAAGCAGACAGTCGGGTACTAACTAGCTTTATCCAGGATAGACCAAACCACAAGAAATTCATCAAAGTACTTATAAAGACCAGAGTAGACAGGAGTTCACTCCTGCGTTCGCTCGATGCTATTTTGTCACGGCTTGGGCTAGGCAATTTAGTTATTTAAGGTCCCAAACCAAAGTGCTCGAGTTACACTGTGGGAACCCAGTGGCGTCAGGACAACCCCACGGCCAGCGGATCTACCCCAGATTGGATTACTAATTCTACACCCATTGGATTAATTATTCTACACATCGAAAGTGAAGTTATTATACTGTAAAAGTTATAGAAGATCTAACTGTGAAAAGAAATTATACTTGGCGTATTGTCAGAGAGAAAGTATATAAAGATCGAAAGTGAAAGTAATTAAAATATATCTACTGCGTATATGATAAAAGATATTCTGGAAACATCGGATACTACGCACGTATATAAAAGCGAGAGAAAGGAAGCTCTAGTGAAACTCAAAGAAATTAGGGAAGTACTGATAATAATTCTGCTAAAATTAATAACAAATAAATTCAAGTTAACTTATGCGTAAGCACCACAGTGATTTAACCTCAGGAAAATAATTACGTTTAGCTCCCAAATTCCAGAACAACTCTACGCAGGTAAATACCTCAAGTTCACATATATAATTACTATATAACCTTTCTAAGCACAAGTGTAAATCCTCGATTGAAAGGAGTGCTACTCTTAACTCTGAAATAAATACAGGACAAGTGTAATCTTTCAGTTAGAAAGCGGTCCCTAATACTTACTTAGATATAGCATAGAATAATCCAGTCTTGCGAGTCAGACGTAGTGGAGCCTCGTTCGTTCACTTTAATTGTTTTGTTCTTGACTTGTTCTAGCTTTTACGTATGCGATATTCTTGTGCAAATAAACGGAATATGAATACACGTCTTGTGAAAATTATCCTCTATTGTCTTTCTGTGTCTGTGGTAAAACAATATAACTTCTCCAGTTAGGAAGAGCCCACTTGATCAAAACCAATTAAACCCCAGTAAAAACCTGGCATAACAATAATATCACAGTCTCCGCCAGCAGCCTTCACTTTAGAGAACAGAAGAGGACAGTCTCCCCTATACAGCCAGCCAATAGAAAATGAGAGTTTCTGCTACCTACCCCACTTCGCACTAAGGCTAAACTTAACACCTCTATGGTATATGGGCCTGCCTTTGTCCCTATAATAAGGACCACCCCTTCCTTCCTCTACGAAAGCTGGCCCCCAGTGATGAGCACCGAGAAAGAGTAAAGAAAATGATGTGGAGATTACTCGGCAGCTCTGCTCCAGCGCTTATCCAAGCTGTAGGGAGATCTCTTACCCAGATGCTCACCTGTTCTACACTTACCTAGGTGGAACAACCAGCGTCGCTTACCTAGGATACTGCGACCTTATTATTTCCAAGGCACCCTTCACCTTCACCAATATAGCCACCAACACAGCAGAAAGAAAGCAAGAACCAGGTCCCACGACTACCAATCAGACGACACCAGAAAAGCAGCGAAGAGGAAAGAGGCGAGAGGACCAGGACCATATATTTCTACATGAACATCAGAATTTATCCACAGCACCACTCGAACACAAATTTGCTACTCTCCAATGCTCCCCTCTCTCCATTCCATTTCAATGGTCTTCCTTTGTCAGGTTCTACCTTATTATTGAACTGTACAGTGTACATACATGTATTCAATCCATTGATAGTAATTATATATCCTTAGATAAGTCAACGTGAATATGTTTGCACTACTTTTGTACTTTATAAATAAAACCATATATGCTGTGACCATGTACTCTGCTGTAGTCCTCGTTCTCCAGGTATATAGAGTACACTCCACTCCTTAATTAAAGCTTATTAAGGGGGGTCACCTGCTATTTTATCTTTTTTGGTTGTATCCATTTGGCTCCATTCAGCATACTGTTTTAAGACGTCTACCCCCATCCAGGTGTCAAATTTTTCCTGGCGAGCGATAGCGAACCAGCATTTTATGGAGAAATCCGGCTTCGCCGGAGAAATTTTCAAATGTAAAAATTTAGCCAGCTGGCTAACTCATTATCCAAAATATGGTGGCTAGCTATCGCTCGCCAGGTATGAATCGACACCTGTATGGGGATGCACGTCTTAACACAGTAGGCTGAATGGGGGCCGAATGGATACAACCCAGAGAGAGAAAAAAACAGGTCAGCCCCCTTAACTACGGCCCCAAAACCCGTGGCCTTATAGTAATACAAAGGGAAGGAGAGACAAGGACAATGGGTAGCATATAAGAGCATGGAAGAAACGAGGGAAAGGGGTAATTGAGAAACGATGAACCGCAGCATAATGAGAGCGGGAGAGGAAGACCTGCACATCCTTGGAAATACTGTTAAGGGGACCGCACTGTTTTTGACCCAACTTCCAGGTCTTACTCTCAATTTAAATGCAATTTGGCACAGGCTTATGTGACTATGAAACTAGGTCAAGGATATATATTTGTTTTTTCTTTTGCTTTTCTTTCATTTTAGGTAAAACAAAGGTTGAAAACTAGCCTATAGCACTACAAAAATGCATCTGCTACAGAAATCCCTGTAGCACCTGTTGCATGTGATCAAACAACCCACAAAAGGTGTGTTTGTAGTTATTGTAAATTACTTTATATATTTGTTGTCTATTGTTGGATTTAGGTGATTATGAATTAAGGTGAATTTATTTTGTAGAATTGTACGAGTTTGACGCCATGCTGTAACCAAACGAAGTTGGCTACAGTAAATCGAATCTACAGATATTGTAGAGTTTCCTATGCACTTTACAATGGTATATAAAACATTCCTGTAGGCACAATACTAATAGACTAGATAGATCTCAAAATTGCCAACTTACTTTTTTAGAAAAAATCTGTGATATATTTTACGCACAAAAATGGAAGAGTTGAAGATACAGCTTTTGGGAGGTTGTAGAGTATTTGGGAGGTTGTAGAGTATTTTACGCTCTTTCTATTTAGATATGTACTATCCTCGTACAACCAGTAGTTACTGAGCCTGTATATTTAGATATGTACTATCCTCGTACAACCAGTAGTTACTGAGCCTGTCTATTTAGATATGTACTATCCTCGTACAACCAGTAGTTACTGAGCCTGTCTATTTAGATATGTACTATCCTCGTACAACCAGTAGTTACTGAGCCTGTCTATTTAGATATGTACTATCCTCGTACAACCAGTAGTTACTGAGCCTGTCTATTTAGATATGTACTATCCTCGTACAACCAGTAGTTACTGAGCCTGTCTATTTAGATATGTACTATCCTCGTACAACCAGTAGTTACTGAGCCTGTCTATTTAGATATGTACTATCCTCGTACAACCAGTAGTTACTGAGCCTGTCTATTTATATATGTACTATCCTCGTACAACCAGTAGTTACTGAGCCTGTCTATTTAGATATGTACTATCCTCGTACAACCAGTAGTTACTGAGCCTGTCTATTTAGATATGTACTATCCTCGTACAACCAGTAGTTACTGAGCCTGTCTATTTAGATATGTACTATCCTCGTACAACCAGTAGTTACTGAGCCTGTCTATTTAGATATGTACTATCCTCGTACAACCAGTAGTTACTGAGCCTGTCTATTTATATATGTACTATCCTCGTACAACCAGTAGTTACTGAGCCTGTCTATTTATATATGTACTATCCTCGTACAACCAGTAGTTACTGAGCCTGTCTATTTAGATATGTACTATCCTCGTACAACCAGTAGTTACTGAGCCTGTCTATTTAGATATGTACTATCCTCGTACAACCAGTAGTTACTGAGCCTGTCTATTTAGATATGTACTATCCTCGTACAACCAGTAGTTACTGAGCCTGTCTATTTAGATATGTACTATCCTCGTACAACCAGTAGTTACTGAGCCTGTCTATTTAGATATGTACTATCCTCGTACAACCAGTAGTTACTGAGCCTGTCTATTTATATATGTACTATCCTCGTACAACCAGTAGTTACTGAGCCTGTCTATTTATATATGTACTATCCTCGTACAACCAGTAGTTACTGAGCCTGTCTATTTAGATATGTACTATCCTCGTACAACCAGTAGTTACTGAGCCTGTCTATTTAGATATGTACTATCCTCGTACAACCAGTAATTACTGAGCCTGTCTATTTCAAATTTCGCTATATAACGTTTTTAGAAATGCAGGACAAATTTGGAAAACATAAAAATTAAAAATTAAAAATCGATGGATTTTCACCACTATTAACATTTCACTGGCTTATGAAGGGATATTGAGTAAACACCTAATGGCATTTTCAGGATTCCGAGTTTTTTAAGCCTACAAAGAGGGCAGCCTCCTTAAGGTTAAGGGGAGATAGGTCGTTTTTTTAGTTCCCCTTCTCCCTCATGCTTAGCCCCATTAGTTTTCAGATTTTAAGACGTTTGACTAATTAGTTTGTCGATTTTAAATCCTTTACTTTTCGTCCCATTCATAATTCAATATCAAGACCTTTCGTGCCATTCAGTTGTCGAATTTTTGTGGCGAGCGTTAACGAGCATGTGATTTTAAGAGAAACCGGCCTTTTGCCTGGACATTTTTCTACCGAAAAATGTAAACATTTATCTTGACAGGGGCATAGGGGTGTTTTTTTTTTAAAGTTTGATGAAGGTCTAGCGAGGAAAGTAATAAATAAATAAATAATTTATATGTACACCAAAATATAGCCACTGTCCCCTTATAGGTATTGACTGGTGCAGGGTAAACAGAAAGGACCGTAAATCGTGAAACATGGAGGTAAACAAACGTGATCGGGTTTGATACTGGGGAGAAGCAAATAACGGAAAGTGAAAGAAAGGGCAGAACATTTGATACTCCAAGGTGAATAAAATGTAAACCATAGTCTGTTCATTTTAGGTTGGGCAGAAATCGTAACCTCTAACCTCTGTAAATCGAAAAGGACTAGAATATTCGAGCTAATATTTCCACCAAATAGGAAGACTTGGCTAGGGAATATGTGTGGACACGGACAGCTCATTTGCTCTAGCTCTTTTTGAGTTACAGTGGTTAGAGGTTACGATTTCTGCCTAACCTAGAATGAACGGACTGCAGTAAAGGAAAATGGCGGGAAAATGGAGGAAGCGAGAGTGTGGCAGAAGAGGGAAAGTGGAATGGAATAAATCAAGAGGAGTAAGAGGTGGAAAGAATACAATCGTTACTTAATACTGAAGTATGGTGTTGTTATCCCTTTGAGTACCAGCGACGCGTGTTAGTATCTTATTCTAGTTATAGTTACAGTAGACGATAGTATGCAGCTTAGGAAGGATCTGAGGTCATTTAAAAGGGTTGGTTGAGATATTTTAAAGCCATATTATTGCTAGAGGTCCTTCCTAAGCTGAACAAAATCGTCTAAATGTAGCTAACATAAAATACAAAAGACGTCACCGGTACTGGCCGGGTTAATAAACGTGATCGAAAGTGACACAAGATAGAAGTAATAATAATAATAATATAGATTGAAAGAAAGGCAAGAACAATAGGTTATAAAGGAAAATAGGACATTGATTAGACAGGATCAAATTATGCAAGAAGAGTGGAGAGGGGGGGGGGGGGAGGGGGGGGGAGGCGAAAATGAAGGATAGAGAATGAATTAAGGTATGGCCTTTAAGGGGAGACGAGTCGTTTTCCTGGACAACTTTCTCCCTCATGCTTAGCTCGATTAGTTTTGATATTTTAAGACATTCGGCCCATTAGCTTGGCGATTTTAACACATGTATCCCCATTTCGTTGTAAATTTTAAGACCTTTCGTGCCATTTAGGTGTCAATTTCTTCCTGGCGAGCGATAGCGAGCCCGTATGTTAAAGAGGAGCCGGCCTTCGGCCAGGATATTTTTCTACCGAAAAATGTACAAATGTATATTGAAGGGGGATCTAGGGGGTGTTTTTTAAAGTTTGATGGAGGTCTAACGAGGAAACTAAAAAACACATGAATAAATGAATTAATAGACCAAAAAAACATATGAATAAATGAATTAATAGACCAAAAAAACATATGAATAAATGAATTAATAGACCAAAAAAACATATGAATAAATGAATTAATAGACCAAAAAAACATATGAATAAATGAATTAATAGACCAAAAAAAACATATGAATAAATGAATTAATAGACCAAAAAAACATATGAATAAATGAATAATAGACCAAAAAAACATATGAATAAATGAATTAATAGACCAAAAAAACATATGAATAAATGAATTAATAGACCAAAAAAACATATGAATAAATTAATTAATAGACCAAAAAAACATATGAATAAATGAATTAATAGACCAAAAAAACATATGAATAAATGAATTAATAGACCAAAAAAACACATGAATAAATGAATTAATAGACCAAAAAAACATATGAATAAATGAATTAATAGACCAAAAAAACATATGAATAAATGAATTAATAGACCAAAAAAACAGCCACTATCCCCTTAAGGGGAGATCCTCCACTTGAGGGATTTTTTTCTTGACCCCTTTCTCCCTCATGTTTAGCCCCATTGCTATTGATATTATAAAACGTTTGCC